>LPNX010019039.1:205139-217289 GCA_001517045.1 Pseudotsuga menziesii | reverse complement strand
AATTGTTTTCATTGTTAGATGGATTCTCTGGCTACAACCAAGTGTTAGTGGCCGAGGAAGATAGATTGAAGACAACATTCAGAACGAAATGGGGAACTTTCTCATATAGAAGGATGCCGTTTGGACTGATTAATGTCGGAGCGACGTTTCAGAGAGCTATGGACATAGCTTTCCGTGGACTGATTGGACGAAGTGTGGTGGTCTACCTTGATGATATCACAATATTTTCGAAGAAAAGAGAGGAGCACGCGTTCCACCTAAAGCAAATTTTCGAGCGTTGTCGGAAGTATGGCATCTCACTCAATCCTAAGAAGTGCATATTCGCAGTCACAGAGGGCAAGTTACTGGGGCATATAGTTTCAAAGAGAGGTATATATATAGACCCAGAAAGAATCAAGGCCATTGAACAAATTCCCATGCCCCATAATAAAAAAGGAATGCAATCCTTCATGGGAACAATAAATTTCGTACGTAGATTTGTACCTGATTTTGCCCAGATTGTTAAACCATTACAGCAGATGGTCAAGCAAAATGCACAGTTTAAGTGGACTGAGACTGAAAAGAATGCTTTCAGTAAAATCAAGACTGCTGTTGCACATGCACCCTCTCTTAAAAGTCCAGACTTTGACAAGGACTTTATTATGTATACATTTGCTTTCGATGATTCATTAGCAGCGGTACTCACGTAAAAGGAAGAAGGGAATGATGAATTCCCAATCTCTTTTATGAGCACTGGGCTACAAGGAGCTGAATTAAACTACCCAGCCATTGATAAGCAGGCATACACAGTATTTAAGGCAGTAAAGCAATTCAGGCCTTATATACTAAAAAATCGTACCAAGGTAATAGTCCCTTACCCAGCTGTGAGATCCCTTCTCATTCAAAAAGAATTAGGAGAAAGAAGGGGCAACTGGGTCACAGCACTTCAAGAATACGATCTTGAATTCAAGCCAGCTACTATAGTAAAAGGTCAAGGGTTATGCAAACTGATGACTGGGAAGACAAAGAATGAAGAACAAGCATGGGAAGATGAAGCTGATTTGCATGTAATGGATGTTTGCCCTTTATTCACAGCTCCTGAGTCGTGGTATAGAGATCTTGTGCATTACTTGCAGTCAGGGGTGTTACCGGAACATTGGAGTTCCAAACAAAGAAGAGCTCTGCGTTTGAAATCAGCGTCCTACCAAATCGTAGAGGGCGTATTGTTCAGAAAAAACTATGATGGGGTCCTCCTGAGATGCTTGGAGAAAGAAGATGCTGAGAAGGTGATGTCTGAGTTGCACGATGGTTCGGCTGGGGGACATTATTCAGGGGACACTACAGCCCACAAGGTTCTCAGAGCCAGTTACTACTGGCCAACACTCTTTAGGGATGCACACGCACACGTCAGAAAATGTGATACTTGCCAAAGATGTGGTGGAAGAAAACCTAGAGCAGAAGCACCTCTAAAGCCAGTAATGATCATAGAGCCTTTCGAACAACGAGGAATAGACGTCATTGGAGAAATAAAGCCAAATTCTTCCCTGCTGCACAAGTATATTCTAACTGCAACTGATTATTTCACTCGCTGGGTCGAGGCTATCCCATTGCGCAAGATAAACGAGGATGAAGTCATCAGCTTCTTACAAGATCATATCATGACCAGGTTTGGAGTTCCAGTTTCGTTAGTTTTTGATAATGCTAAATACTTTTCATCCATTAAATTGACTGCTTTTGCTCATGAGAAAGGGATAAAATTACATTATTCTGCTAACTACTATCCGCAAGGGAATGGCCTGGCTGAATCCTCCAATAAAAACCTCATTAGAATCCTGAAGAAGATTGTCATAGAAAACCAGCGAAGTTGGCACTCAGCCTTACCCAACGCCCTGTGGGCTGATAGAGTCACTCCCAAGTCTGCCGTAGGAGTGTCACCCTATACCCTCATGTACGGAAAGGAAGCCATCCTGCCTCCCAATATTCTGCTACCTTCTTCCATACTAGCTCAAGAGTCTAGGGGGTCGGATGATGAGGTTCTGCAAATAAGAATATATAATCTCCTAAAAGCAGAAGAAGCCAAATCCAAAGCTAGAGAACGCTTCAGACAACAGCAGGAGGTAGTCAAAAGATGGTTTGACAAACATAAAGCTGGGAAAAAGGACTTTGAAGTAGGAGACTTGGTCCTCAGGTGGGACCACCCCCATGATGAAAAAGGAAAGCATACCAAATTCCAGTAGTTATGGGTAGGCCCCTTTCAAATTGTAGCCAAACTTGGCCCTGCTACTTATAAGTTGCAAGATTTACAGGGATGGGAGGAGAACTTGCCAGTAAATGGTTTGGTTCTCAAGCCTTAGTTTTCTTGAAGTTTTTCTTTGATAGTTTCTGCCTTGTATATAAATAAGCTGTGTAGTTGTTTTCGAGTCATGCTTTCTTTTAATTTAATTCTTAGTCTTGATTTTCAATAAGGGAACAAACTTGTGGTTGCCTGGAGGATACTAAGGTATTTTGGGAATAGCAAATATGTTGAGTATCAGCCTGTGTATTGCTTAAAGAATTCTTCCAGCCTAACGGTTTTCTTGAATAAAATATGGTGTGCATTGAAGTCCTGCTTAACCCCTGTGAATTAAACCGGATTCAGAGAGTCTGGAGTACTATGTCGGGGCCCCATCCACGTCACATTTAAAATGTTCTAAGGAGCGACAGTAAAGGACCCATGGGAGGAAGCAAGGTGAACAGCGTATTAAATATAAATGATCCCATGCCAAGAAACAAATGCCAAAAGGCAGCTAAAGAGTCAAACTTCTAGAAAAGTACCATAAATCAAAGCAAGTGCTAAAGCATAAACAATAAATTGCCAAAAGATCCTCTTCGTCCGTGAGCTGGGACTTAAAATACACCACTCACACAAAAGGGCACTATGGGATAGAGGATCCTGAATTAAAATTCAATAAGAAAGGCGCACAGAAGGACTCAGATGAAAGGACAAAAGTCCAAAGGCACAAAAGTGTTAAAATGGCATGGGAATGAGGAACAAACGAATACTGCTGTTTGCTATGTGCTGCAACCATGTGGTGTCCACACTGTTAGCTACCTGAAAACAGAGGTAATAATGAAACTCATACTCTGACCTCGGCATAGTTGTTTGGACTTAAGGGTCTCGGTTTTCCTTTTCCCCAAAGGACTGGCATCAATGATTAAGGTACACACTTCGGTGATATGAGAAATCTAGATATCTGGAAGAATTCGATGGATGCATTTGTTGCGGAACAGTCTGCTACTCAAAGACAATAATCACCCAGAGATCTAGGTTCCCCAGGTAATCGCCAGTTGTTGCTACCGCAACAGTTCTCCCCGAATTTATTTTACTTAAATTTCTGGGCCCCTCCTCATTATTTTTGTATGGCTTGATCGTTGAACTTTTGAGCTCCTTGAGCGTGTTTTCTTTCACTTCTCTGAAGGTGGATGTCAGTAGTCTATGTGTGCTTTGTTCATCTTTGGTTTGAGTCGTGAATATGTGGTCTAAGAGAAGTAAATTCGTTGTTCTTCGGCGCATCCGGTGTGAAGAAAAGCGACTTTGGTTACGACCGATCCTTAGCACTGCTCAAATACTTGAGTTTCCTTGTAAGCGAGCCTCTTTTACTGCTGGATCGGGGGCTGCGAAGTTTCAACCCTTCCGCCGTTACGGCTCTGAGACTTTTCTTTCGTCCGATCTCCTAAACCGTCCGACGCCCGATGTATGTTAACTGTAAATCGCGGTTCCGTAGCTTCTGCATGCCCGCCGTTGCAGCCGGGAGGAGATAGTCAGTTTTCGATCCGAGTCTCTTCCGACGTCCGACTTAGTTTCCCGTCCATTCCGCGTGTCGGAAGGTCTTAGCTTCCTCCGCCATTGCAGCTGCAATGGCTTCAGAAGCTAAGACCTTCCGACATCCGACTTATGACACCTTCCGCCCGCGTTTCGCTTGGCTGCGACTTTAACTTCACCCGACCTTGCGGCTGGCTTTTTCCCCGGGTTCCCGAACTCGCTTCTCTCTGACTGCCGATTTGTTTTTGTTTTTTTTTTTTCCGCTGGCGACCATAGAATATTGCCAGGCCCGCATGTGGTTCACTCGGTCATTTCCTTGTGGATTGGTTAATTGATGATATCGGTTGCTTAAGTCATGCTCTTAATTTGAATACAAGCAGTTACCAGGCGACCGGTCAATCTGCCGCGACGGGAAGAAAGACTAACCCATTTGGGCAGAGGTATGACCGAAAAGAAGCAGATGGAGGGCGAAGTCCGGAGCTGTAAAGACGTGATCCCAGTAACGGATCAGTTACCAAGTTTTCATGATCACATGATGACAAAAGATCAGAATGTGAAGAGTTTGAGAAACCGAAAGGCCATGCGTTTGGGAAACAAAACGCTCCGTAATTATAGTTTAAATAGAGGTACGAGGCACGGGGAAAGGGCTTTTTCCCGGGAAAACTTTGTTTTTGTTTACTTGTAAGATGAACTACTTCATTTTGCATAGGAACTGCAATTTTTTCCTATCGGAGAGAGTGAAAAGCGAAATGTATCAATGTAAACTAAATGAATAATGTTGAAGAGGAACTATTTCATTTTCAGCTGTGTTTCATTTACTGTAAGAGTATTCGATTTTCTGAACCTATTTTCTTGCTAAATGTTCTTTAGTAATTTCTGGATATTTTTCGCTGTGAGTAATAGATGTTGTTATAAAATGATCGGCTACCTGGTTATTTGAATATCTGTAAGTGTTCATGTGTTGTAGAAGAAGTATCAGCTACTTGTGATTCTTCTTTATGTATGTGAAAGTGTATTGCTCACCCAAAATGATAACCTTGCTCCCTAGGGATAGTGTAGATAGTTAGCTTATTTCTTTTGTATCTGGTTTGGTTGCTCACGAGCACAAGACGAGAGGTAAGAACCTGCGCATCACTTTGTGACCGCTCCCTATAGCTTGATCACCCTGCATTTAGTTAGGCACTTTCATATCATTTCTTTAAGTCAAAATGCAAAAAACTCGGTGGGCCGGGCCGCAACCGGTAAAGCCTTAGTTTTGTTCCTTGACCTACGGTATCCGGACCGCATACCGGACGGATTCCCTATTCCAAACAGTCAACGGGCTAGTTGGGAACGTTGATTGGGGAGAATCCCTTACTGTTGCCGCCTGCGAATTTCCAGGCCTCAACACTTTCCAGTGCACATCTAGTCCTTAGAGGTTTGAAAACCATAAATCATGTGGATCTCTAGACCATCTGTCATACCTGTTTCAATCATTTAGACTTTCCTCATTAATATTCAAAAAAAAAGATTCAAGAACCATTGTTTCTGACTCTTCAGGAAGCTAGTGAAGGTGATCTTAAGAGGGTAATTTTATCACACTAATGTTGCTTGCAGATATACCTACACGATACTGTCAAGTAATTTTTTTTATTGTTTTGAAATTTGGTGTATAATTTCATGCCAATCCTTAAGAAATCAAAGACTTGGATCTGGTTATCTCATGCTTTAAGTTTCTGGAAAATGTATAAGACTCAACTTATCTAAGTATCCAACAATTAAAAATCCCAAGTCCATCGTTACAAATTGTCCAAGATTAACAAGCTGGACACAAAATGGTCTTCCCATCAGTCCAGCTTGCAGATATACCTACAGGATACTGTCAAGTAATTTTTTTTATTGTTTTGAAATTTGATGTATAAATTCATGCCAATCCCTGAGAAATCAGAGACAGAGAAGGTACCAGAGGACTTGTTATGAGGTTATGTCATTGAAGACTAAGGGAAAAATGGATTTTGCATGAGATTCATCAGTTGGATTGACACTTAAATCCATCATTTTATTTTATAGATGCTTGATAATAAATTTATTTTCTTTCACAATAACCTTTTCTACCTTCCACAACTATGCAAATATCTCCAACGATAATCTAATCCATTTCTCTATTTTGATGGAATGTACCAACTCCTTGCAAATCATGTCCCTAGCCTATTTATAGAAGTATACTCTATCCAATTCTTCAAATTGAATGAAATCTATTGGTATTCATCATCTTTCCAGTCACTATGGCTACAAGGATAGGGAACTATAGGTTTTATCACATACCATGTCAAAGTGTCATTTTGGTGATCTGCTACTATGTCCAATCTCTTCCCTGATGCACCTATTTTCTTCCTCTTATCATTCACTATTTTAATTTTCCTTTCTATTATGCTTCTATAGTTATATAGAAAGTTTGTCTTTACTTGGACTAGGCATGCTGAAGGTGATAGTGAGTGTGAAGCTTGCAACATTCGAGGTATTGTGTATTCCATAGAAGAGTAGCGAGTAAATTTAACTGTTGACTCCTTATCCACGACTTGAGGATATTGTATCAATTCCTCCCAATTCTTGTTCAACTCCATCTCCTTTTTTTCTAACCCTTTTATCTTTATGACCCTTTTCATAATAAATTTACATACTTTTATGGAGCTCTTCAACTCCTCTTTTCTGTATCTTGTCACTAGTGCAAACCAGACTTCAACTTCAAGCTGCCAACTGTGGGTGCTTTTCCTTCCAACCAACACAAAACCAGGTGTGTTGGTAGTGCCCCCCAATCATAAATTTCATGTACTTTTGACAAGAGGATAATATATGTAGAAAATACCCTGACAAACTAGAAATGCATAAGACCAACAAGGAATATAAATTGATGTATTTATTAATGAAGCAATAGGAATATGCCTAAAGTGACACTAGTTGATTTGAAGCATGGAAATTTTCCCAACACATATGTAATGTAGTCTCCCTTGTTGTAGAGGTCTCCCAAGAGTAGTAACAAGCTATCCACAATAGGTATATGCTTACCAATATATATTAATGCTGCCCAACAATGTGATATATACCCCACAGTGGCTCCCAATCAGGAAATCCTCCACTCAGTAGTTAGATATGGAAGGATACTTCCCAACAATTTTAATTGTTTTCTATCTTGGCTACGAGCATGGTTTAACTCACTTTCTCGTTTTATATCTCCTTTATAACCTTGTTAACTAACTTCTGTAGGTTTCTTCTCTTGTAAATCTGACTTCTAGACAAATTTCTACTATTGATTTGGCTGCAATATTTAATTGAACACATTGGATATTTCTTGTTGTTGTTGACTGACATATATCAAGCTATTGGGAACATTGTCTGGTGCTTATATGGTCATAGTTATAGTGTTTTCTTGGGTGGAAAAACATAATATGCAAAACTTATAATATTGCACTCCCAACAAATTGTCTAGCACACTAATCAGATTTGAATAGATAAGAACAAATCCATAAGAACAAATCTTGATCAAGAGAGATTGTAGTGGTTGTCCAATATTTTGAACCTCAAACATAATCATTAGTCAAAGGAACAACACCATTAGTTGTTGATACAAGTACATATTAAGCATAACTTGTAGCACCTATAGCATATTAAGTGCCTATAAAATACCTATAAGCAAAGTCAAGGAAAATAATATAGGTGGCATAAACTAGGGTTCTCTACACTAATAAAGATAAAATCAGAGAGGCCATAGAGACAGAAAAATTTCCCTTAAACCTGAATAGGGATGATGGCCTTAGACTTGATGAGTGTTGGCACCCTATTATCTGCCACCTTAAAGACAATAAGACACACACAAAAATAAAGGACACTAAGGTTCGAACCCTTAATTAATGGTAAATTAATAGTATTAAAATAACTATGTAGAACTTTCAAAAATATTTAAATAAAATTAAAAAAAATTCTATAAAAAATAAGAAAATTAAAAAATCTAAAACTATCCTATAATATTAATAATAACAAAAAAACTAATTGAAATTTTTAAAAATAAAAATTTATTAAAAAAATAAGAATTTTTTTTAAAAATTTCTAAAACTATCCTAAAACATTATTAAAATAAAAAATTAATAAACTTTAAGACTTTGAAGTTTTATAAAGAAATTTTTTTTAATAGAATATATCAACAATAAAATTAATAAACCAAACTTTAAGGTTTTATTAAAAATACTTATTACCTTAAAATATTCCTAACTAATTACAAAAATTTAAGTTAAAAAAAAAAGACTTTATATAAACAATGCAAATTTAAATAAAAAAACAAAAAATTATTAAACTAATAACTTTATTTTATAATTTTTTATTATTAAATTATTAACTTTATTTTTAAAAAATTCATTAAGGAAACTTAAAAATCTTATTAAAATTTACACTAATAAATAAAATAAAAAAAATTATGCAAAAAAAATTGAAATTGTCGGCTAAAAAATTTTTTACACTTATAAATTTTTTTTACATTTATTAATAACCAAAAACCCTTACCTGTCTTAACCCAAGACACTTTCTCCTGATGATGAACCCTACTTTGTGGCTCGAAACGTCAAGATAATATTCTAACAAACGCAATTTTCCCATCTTCTCTTCAAACACCCACTGCGTAATATCATGAACAGCCAAGGGTTCTCTACATATTTTTTAACTACTATTGGATCCGACAAATGTATAATTTTTTGTTCAAGTGGTGGTGGGGGGGTTGATATTTGATGGGATTGAGACTCCCTGACCATTTGCTGGATGGACAGGCTAAATTTGTCTCTCAGTTGTTTTTCTCAGAGTCCATATCCTCTTTGTTCCTCATTTTTAGTCAATCAGTTCAATTATTATGGAGTCCTAAAGAATTCCAAAGATAATCCGAACCCCAATTCATCGGTAGTCTAGTATTTTGTGCTTTTTCTTAGACGGTGTATTTCAATGAACTATCAAGGTCATCCTTGCTTCAATTTATAAGGTATTCATCTATTATGATGGATTTGGGTAGAAACAGGAGATAACCTACTTGTGATGTTGAGTTGGGACTTTTATAATTATATCTACATTGTGGCTCTACCATTGCATTGGGCAACTTATTAATGAATTCATTATTTTTACTGATTGAAGAGGAGGGGTATTAATGTTTGAGTTGGGACTTTTTTAATTGTACCTACATTGTGGCTCTACCATTGTGTTGGGACAATTATTGACAAATTTATTATTTTTACTGATTGAAGAGGAGGGGCATTAATGTTTGAGTTGGGACTTTTTTAATTGTACCTACATTGTGGCTCTACCATTGTGTTGGGACAATTATTGACAAATTTATTATTTTTACTGATTGAAGAGGAGGGGTATTAATGTTGAACAGAATCCCAACAGAGGGATATGCCACTGAAGTGAGATAGTTTGCAACATCACATAGATAACCGCTGCAAGTCAATATTGAAAATATATTTCATTACTGTCAAAAAAAGATAGATCCCTTGGAGATCAACTTACTCATCACTTGGAACAATAAATATGCTTACATTCTTCTCAACAGATCTTAGTCATTGTCTTTTGTATGCCAATGAGCAAGATGTGCATGAACCATAGGAGATCAGTGTTTGTGGTGATAAAGGTGCCCTCCTTGGCCTCAGGTCCTTCCTTCCTGCACTAAGGATAATCTGATTTGAAGGAAAATTCTGGTTGTTAGATTCCCTCCTTTTCTAGAGGGGAGTCAGCTGCAAAGTCTCCATCCAATGTTCCATCTTTGGAGGGTATTAATCCAGGTTCTTCATTTAAAGGTGCTTCTCTTATTTAAGTGATATAAGTTAAAGATGTGGTTAGATCTATCAATGAATCAATCGTTCTTAACCCCAAAATTTGTCTCATACCGGAAGATTCATAATGGAGATCTTAGGCTCTATCCAGGTTCAGAAAGTATCATCAAAATATGTTTGTAATAACATTAAAGCCTTCAAAGTCGAGGCCTTGATCTACTGTTTTGACAGAGATTGGCCAAACTGTGATGCTTTCATGAGCTGGATAAGTGACAACTGGACAATAAATTTATTGGTAATATTCCATGTTTCAGGGATTTTCATAGTTCGTTACAATGAAGTTGAAGATATGAAGAGAGTAATGGAAGAAGGGTCCTCGTTTTGGAGTGGGGATGGTTCTTCTTGGCGAGTTGATTCCCATAATTAAACCCATCTTCCATGTTTGTCTGGGTGAGAATCCCCATTTTATCCTTTCCCTTATGGGAAGACAAGGTCATGGAGAAAATCGGTAAGGCCTTAGGTTACAGGTAAGTTTATTGGGTTTACAGAAGTAAGAAAGATGGCATCTTCTTCTATTAAGCAAGAATACGTGTACAACTAGCTTAAGTAAAGGACAACCAAAAGAGATCAGCCAAATGTACAACTAGTGGAACATATTTTTTAAATGCAATTAAATAATGTAATATATTTTAAATTTAATTTTAAGTTATGTTAATTATAGAAAACAAATTTGATGAAGATCCAATATAGCCCACCTTAGTTTGGTAAGATGCATATTGTTTGACTCTTATTGCAAGTTGTAAATAGAAAAACAAATGCTCACTAACTTACCAGCTTCAGTAAAAGATGAATTAAGGAAGAAACACTTGAAGTGATATTTCTTTACTCAGAAGAGATTACATTCCACTCAAAAGAGATTACATTCCATACAATAGAGAGAAACCTAAATACTTCATTGAGGAGCTCAGTAAGTCTGTATATGGTGTGTTTACATTGCACAAACATATGAGTCCGGTCCATCTCTAAAGAATTATACAACTACTTCCACCACCATTTTTTCGTGCTTTAGTTTTTTCTCCTAATACGGCATTTAATTTTGTTTATAAAGGAGAAAAGCATAGGATAGGTCCTAGGAAGAAATTAGATGCCTACTTCTCCTCCTTGAAATTGTAAAGACATGTTCCATTGTCACTCCTCGTTGTTGGATCAAAATTCACTACCCTTAGGTAAGTGCAGCCTTCAAGAATAGGAAAATTGGCATGCTGGGCAGCTTGACCTATAGTCCCCACCATGAAATTCAGGAGATCCCTCTTTCCTGCCACCCAATCCTAATCCTGAATCTACTCTACCTATTTATGCACACATACATATATCTTAAGTTCCCACTGTGGCCAAGGGATAAGAAAACTAACCATAGAAGGTTCCCCTTTTGATGGAATCCTCATTAGCTTCTCCTAGAGCAGCCTCGGCCATGTACTTATTGGCCAATTGCAGACGTTTCACATTATATTGCTCTGCAACAAGCATGCTACCATACTGAATAAGCTTCTCAATTGTCATTGCAGGCTTTTCGAATGTTGGAGGGTTGTCCTTTGAGTTAACAAGTTTCTTGCCAATGTTTTGAATCCCTTAGGCTGTCTCTAAGACCCACTTTCACACCATCATAGACCCTATCCCTTAAGGCACCAAAGAAATCTGCAAAAAACATAAACTTTCAGTTAGAACAGGCAGATATACACCCAACTATTATGATTTACTTTTGAAATTTCTGTAATTACACCTGAATAATCATTCCTACAAGCACCTTTGTGTAAAGGTTGTCTCAAATTTAGCCTGTTAAAAGAAGCAGGTCCTTAGGGCTTATGTCGACCTTATAAAAGGCCAAATCTTATTGGGAAAGTATGTTGCTATTGCATCTCTATGGAGGTGTCCAAGTGGTTAGGATACGTACAGATTTTTTAGCTAATTTATAGGTTCATTTTGCAAGGACATAAGTCATACTATTGCATAATGTACATATGTTCAGAAAATAAATTTTGTATAAAAGCAACAGGGTTATCTTGAATTTTGGAATTATAGTAGTTTTTAAGAGTGAAGGTTTCCAGAGTTAGACATATTGTTGCTATCTTTAGGATTAAACCATGTTGAAGTTTAGAATTCTCTAAGTTTTGAGTGGGCACTCCACTTATCATCAAGGTTCTATCCAAAATCTAGATAGATCCTTGATGATGGGTGGATCTGACTAGACCCATGATGATGGGTAGAGTTTACACTTGAAAAACAATAGGGTTATCTTGAATTTCAGAACTATAGTAGTTTTTAAGAGTGAACATTTCCAGAGTTAGTCATATTGTTGCTATCTTCTGAATTAAATTGTGTTGAAGTTTAGAAGTATCTATATTTCAAAGTGGACATCCCACCCATTATCGGGGTCTAACCATAGTCTAGATAGATCCTTGATGATGGGTGCCTAATTAAACCCTTGATGATTTGTGTCCACTCAAAAAGTAGGAACTTCTAAACTTCAACACAGTTTAATCTAGAAGATAGCAACAATATAGTAGTTTTTCTTAAGACTCTCGG
>LPNX010019039.1:191235-205008 GCA_001517045.1 Pseudotsuga menziesii | reverse complement strand
TTTTGTAGAATTAAATAACTTATATATGTGTGTGTGTGTGTGTGTGTGTGTGTGTGTGTGTATGTGTATTCTGATTGATTTGTTAAAAATTTACAGTTGGGAAGGGAGTAATGGAGAAATTCAGTCCAATACACATACCAATTTACTGGCCTGGGAGGGAATCTACAAGCCTCACAACGTCATCATTGTTTACATTGTGTGCTCAGAAAATACCCTGGTAGACTCCAATTTTGTCTTCTCGAGTAGGATCCCAATATAACTTGTCCATTCTCCATATGCCCATGACGAATCAATTGAGAATACAAAGTTGAGAAATCATTTCCTGTAACAACAATTGGAACACAAGGATTATCTTGTGTGTTCTACATGCCAGGAAGTTGAACATTGGTTGGGTTATCATCTATGTTCATGAGGGTGGCATTGACCATCTGGTTGTTCACTGTGTACTGAGTTGTGCCACCCATTCTTCTAGCTCCTGCGTCCATATCATTAATGAAGAGCACACACACCATCCCTTTCTTGATAATGTCAGATGCTTCATGGTATCGTTGTCTAGTCAATTCTGCAGGCTCTCTTGGATCTCCACTCTCCAGTTCTCCAGTACTCATCATAATTGGGCTACAAAGACACAAAAACCAAAGACAAGTTAAAAACTAGTAGGAAATGACTTGTTGAAACAAGGAAGGTTTTCAGGAAGTATATTTCCATTGCAAATTACATTAACCCTTAAATTGTTACTGTTGGAAATTTGGGAAAACTATAAGAAAGCTACGCAAATTTCTAAGCTGTAAAAACTTATCTGTTTCATTGATTGGAAATTAGATCAATATTAGAAACTGAAAATATCCCTTGAATTTTACACTCCATTGTTATGTGTAACACTATTTGTAAGTGGCCTAAACTTTGTTACTTTTCCCAAAATTCCTTTGATTGATACCAATTAGTCTCTATGGCCACACTAAGCAATTACATAGTTAAAATGACCCCGTAATAAGTATTCTTCCCAAGCATGTTGGAGAAGACCTCACTCTTAATATCAAAAGAACAAGCATCCATGCAGAATAAAACTCAGTGTGTATTTGTGTTTACTTTCCCAGAAATTGAATGACACCACATATTTGTGCCAAAGGGAAAGAATGGGAAATATTTCTCACTTGATTCCCAACTTTGCAAACACAAGCTCACATTGGAAGGAATTTCCAACTTTCCTTGACCTTTGCATCCCCAGATACCAAGAATGAGTAGAACCTACAAAAAATATGAAAAATTGTAATCAACAGAGGGTTTTCCATTGAATTCAAGAACATATACTGAACATTCAACCAAATGGAGAACATCCCTTACCTTAATGTTAGGCGAATTCATGAAATTCTTTGATATGTGTACAATAGGCTTGTCCATAAAAGTAGGAGCAATGTAGTACCCATCCACTATGTTGTAAAATCCATAGTTGGTTAAAAACAATAATTTTGTATATTATCAAGCAAATTCTACTTTTCTGGTGTAAATTTATAATTTTAGACCCCTTCCAAAGTAAAAATTAGAGATCCAATTAGATCAACGTGGAGTACATGAGTTAGTTCTTAATAATTATTATACCCAAGTTTCGCAGACTAAAGATATGTGGTCAGTATTTTGATTGAAACTGAAAGCATATATAATAGCAAAATGTAGAAGTTGGGAATAGAAAAATACAAAGCTAACTAACTGAAAGGAAGGGACACAATTCAGAGAAACATACTTTCATTGAGTAGTACTGATATAGTCATAAGAACTCATAATGGCATTGCGCATTCCAACCCCCATCGGAGCTTGGAAAAGGGAATCAACCATTCCCTTTCCATGTCTAATATCATGTTGGTCATCAGATACATCGTATGCAAGACCTTTCCATTTTTCCTTTTCAGTATGCTTGGTCTCATCAATTTCATCAACAACCCTCAATTTATTTTCCTTTTTGAAAGTGTGGGGGGCATTGTAGCTGGTCTTCTTCAATCCACTTCCAAAAAATGAAGTGCTAGGGACTATCTTTAGGATTGATGCTTGTCCACTGGACAAAGGCAGACTCTTCTAGCACAAAATAACCACCAATTTTTAGTATAAGTATCATCAGACAAGATCTTTAAAGAAAGAAAGACACTTATCAAGATATATATACCCTCCAAAAAAATATTTTTCAGGTTTAATGAAATACTCATTACATGGGTAGAAATCTAAATTGTAAGGCCTAAATTTGCTGGTGCAGACCTCCCAAACTAGTGTGATAAAGCCTTGAACTTCACCATCTCAAAATCAAACATCAAGGTCTAACGCGAAGGATTCTCATTTAAGTTTCCATTTGATACAGATTGAATACAAATTTCAAGCACATAAAACAAGAAGAGAGGAGCCATTTGAGCATGACTACTCATCCAAATAGCAAGCAGAGACTGTAAATACTAAAAAATGATCAAAGTTCGTTTTAAATCCAAGATCAGTTCCAGGATAGGATTCAAGTTCAAGTTTGAAATTTGGCTACGTCCATTTTCCCAGCCTATCAAGAGTTTTGAATCACCTAGCGCCCATCGCCTGTAATGTTCTGATTCCTTTTTCATCTACTGCTTTCAAAATCATCTACATAGCCTATGTCTCAGCTCTATTATTGGTTCCTTCCCCTGTTCCATATACTTCCAAGCAAAGAATTAAGACTTTGTCAAGTAAAGAAGTGTTCCTGCCCCACACTTACCAGGTGTTCCTTAACAAGCACCATCAAAGTAACCCCAATATTTTGTGAAATCTATAACTGGGTCTCAAAGCCTTCTTGATTTTTTTTGTTGGTGAGGCATACAAATTTCTCCATATGACAATTTGATTTGATGTGAAACCAATCCTACAGTCAATTCTTTACCTTGAAAAATACATTACAACTTGCACAAGAATTCTCCCCATTGGGATCTATTATGTCTTCATCCCCATTAGATTTTCCAAGGTTTCTAATACCATCCAAAGAAGAAACCTTTGAATCACTAACTTCACTAAGAACATTAGACCATGTATTAGAGAAGTCCTTGTGATTTAAGTGTCAAACACCAGAGTCACTGTTTAATGTAATCCCATAAGAATTTATCAAACCTATCTCAGATTGTGTTGAAGAAGATTCCATAGTTTCTAATTCCATTTCTTAATAATTTTCTAGCAAATGCAGGTAACCAGATTCTGCACCTACAGGAAACTAACACTACCACATTTTAAGGACTGACCAAAACTGCAATATGAATATGCTATAATCTAGAAATTATACACACTACAAAATAAACAATGGAACATGTAGACCACTGCGAAAACATATGCTACTGATCTTCCATTACAGCTGAACAAAATTATTGCTATAGGAAAAGGAATTATTCATTAGCAAATGCAAATTTCTACTTTTGAGATGCATGACATTGATGCACTTGTTGAGTTATGGATGTTTTGATAATCTATACATTATTTAGGTTCAGTTGGGAAGACATTAAAGAAACTATTTATTATTTAAAAAATATTATAATATAGAATATTTTTCAAACTAATTAAAGAGAACTTGAAAATAAAATAAAATACAAACAATTATTTGTATTAATATATATACTTTTTAACTTATTTCAATGTGTATATGGACATAATTTGTGTTGTTGACTGGTTACTGATCCAAAATAATAGTTAAGGTATTCGTGGAAGAATGTTTTCAACTAGTCATACTAATGGTAGTTCTAATTGAATGTGAATACACAAAAACTGATTTTGATGTGAATACACATTTTTATTGAGGCTTATCTACCTCTAATATCTATGAATCAAGGTATTAATACTATACATTGTAAACGTGAAGATAAACACTCTCCCGTAGCAGAACATTCAACAGTCCTGCACTCTGATTCACTTCCATTCCAGTGCATGTGATAATGCTGGAATGAATGCACAACATTAGAATAGGCCTTTAAGTAAGTGCAACAGTAGTAGGCCTTGAGGAATTGTATCATATGCATGCTACATGCAATGTCCTTAGACAATTTTAGAGTATCAAGTTTACACCAGTCTAAGTGCAGTCCCAACTTTATATTAGGAATTTTCCATGAGGAGTTCCATTTTTAGAATTGGCACTATTTCCAAGGCAGAAGATGCATGCACAAAGATTATTTCTTCTACAGTTGAGGCATGCTATCTTAGGCAGAGAACTCATATAGTAGGGTGCACCATTACATGATGGCACATGCTATCTTGGGGTTAGGGTTTTGTCTTTTGTTGGAGAGAACACCCTTGGGCAGTATACATTCATTGTGTCTCATGTTCTCTCCTACTCTAAAAGAGAGACACATCAAACCACTGTAGTCGTGGGTTATATAATTCTTTGTATTTTTCTATTGGAAGGCACGAAGAATTAATGTGTGATTAAGTGCAGGAAATTTGTTTGTTGTCATCATTTCTAGAGCATCGCTTTATGTAGAATTAGTACATATAGTACACTGTAACCTGTTATGAGCTTCTTTCTAGTTTTATGTTCATTTGATTTCACCTATGTGTGTTCAAATCTAGTAGTAACAATAATTTTGAGAGTTATTTAAGTCTCCAGCTCTTTTAGGAATTTTTGCCAATTTGATCATGATGTACTGTAATTTTAACATGGTATTAGAAATTCAAGGCACAGTGCCTGAGATTTCGCATGTGTGTATGGAGTGGGCTGCTGCCTATGAGAGGGATCTGTTGAAGGATCCTAGTTGGTGTGATTCCCTTACTTTAGTGATTGAAGTGAACTAGGACTTTTGATGGGTTGTTGCATGTGATGCCAAAGCAACTCTAGTGATTGGAGTGTTGATCCGCACCTATGTTCACCTAACCCTAACGGATTAGGTTCCAACAAAAGCTTTAGGGTTAGGTTCCAACAAAAATTGAACTCTGTTTACCTTCTCCCTGTCTTCAATTGATGAAACCATGGTATTTTATGTTGTCATTATTCTTTTTAGCTTAAAGTAAAAAATCAAGGTTTGCCACAAATATGCTAGCAACCTATTTCTTGATGATTTCATTCTTAGCATAACCTTCCATATTTGATGCTTTACAACGAAGTGGTGTTGATGCTCTTACTCATTAAACTGTCTATAATCCTTTGGTACAAAAAAAAAATTGATTATAAAAGGATTGAAAGGTAGCTAGTAAGAATGTTTTGGATTCCTGTTTGAATTCTTAATTTTGTTTGTGAAATATTTGGTTATAATTTATGAGTCTTATGGTAAGTCCATGGAATTCTACTTTATGTGGTCATTCTAATGGATCGGTTTGTGGGGGTTGTCCACCAGTTTTTCTTCTTGGTATAGAAGTAGACTTGACTTAAACTGGCCTACTTGTGTGAGAGATATCTGAAATTTTAGAACCTACAATTTTGGTACAATTTTTAAGTTGAATTGCTTCATATTATCTCATACCAGTTTTGTGATGTCAAGTTTAGGTCCAAACAAAGTAGATCTTCAAATTCATTGATGTCAATCCCTTAAACTATTCAGATTGTTTATAGCCTGTGTTAAAATTTGTAGGTACATTGATCCATGATGCGAGGAATGCCCTCTTTTGTAGTTTTTCATTATGTCTACAAGAGGGGCAACTATGTTAAAGAAGAAAAGATGATGCTCATGTGAATCCTTTGAATTTAAAACTTACACGTGAGGATGGGGAACATCATTTTTATGTGACAAAATTATAGCTTAATGTCTTTGATTTGCAGTTACTCTGAATACCTTTTCGTGGCCATTTGAAAGTCTTTTGTATTGCTTGATTTTGTTTGTCTCCAATTATTTCATTCTAGTGAGCAACAAATTCACAATCTACTTTTCAGAGGCTAAGATCGAGCATAATGTCTGATTCTATAAGTTTATCGATTTGTCAAGATTCAGGTCCTCACATGTCCGCTGGACCATTAAGGGACAAGATAACAAGTGGAGTCCCCACTTGCCCTGAATCTAGGTAGTATAGTTGTGTTTCACTGACACCTTCTAGTTGTGACTCGTGAGTCTACATGTTATATTGTTGATGATGCAATTCATGTTATTTGAAATGTTGTTGTTCCTCTATTTTTTAAATATTTTATAAATCACTGAAAGATTCACCAGTTTTTACAATTTTTTATAATGAAATGAAATATTCGCCATGATTTTACAATATGTTATAAATTAGTGAAAGAATCACCAATATTTACAAAATTATATTACAAAATGAAAGTTTCTCCAGGATTTTACAACATTATATAATAAAAATAAAGATTCACCAATATATATATTATTGATAAAATCGCCTTCAATTTTTCCTATATATCAGAGAGATTCGCCCATTTTGTATACATATAAATATCGAGGGGGGTTATTAAAATCATCCCTGATCTCGATCGTTGACCTGATTTTCTTGTGGATAGACATTCTAACCTTGTGGATTGCGGATTGCGGGTTTCCTGTCAACTTTTCGGAACTATTCTTCCACAAATTTGTCTTTCACAACTCCTGTGAGCCATTGATCTCATTGTGAATTAGATCTCAGATGTCGATCTGATTTCCTTTGCAGATCTACAAATAACCTTGTGGATTGTGGATTTCAGGTTGCCTTTCAACTTTTCGGAACTGTTCTTCTGTAAATTTGTATTCCACAACTCCTGTGAGCTGTTGATCTCATTGTGGCTAAGATATCTGCCCTCGATCTGATTCCCTTTTCAGATCAACAATTAACCTTGCAGATACACTCTTTAATTATGCATATTCAAAGGGTTTTGGTTTAAAAACTTGGGGTTTTGTTTTACTGTAAGTTAATTAGATCTAAAGATTATCTTGATGCTTAACCTTTCTTGATTCCATTGTTTTGAACATGATTTAACAGTTGTGAATCTAAACTCGACCAAGTTGATTATGGGTTTAAACAATAAATTAAGGTTTTCTCTATGTAATTGGATTTCAATTGCAATATTGAAAATTACGGATCTATACCATAAACCAACATTATCATTTCGTTCAACATTCTAAATTCGAGAAGCAGAATTAAGGAAGATTTAAGCAAAATCGATACAGACAAGAAAACACAGTTAAATGTAGGGATACATGATATAGTTTAAAATAGAGGATTCAATTCGTTAGATGCAGACTCATCAATTCTAAATCATTCGAGTATTGGATTCAAAACCATAATAGATCAACAACAACCATAC
Organism: Pseudotsuga menziesii; assembly: GCA_001517045.1. Taxonomy (NCBI): domain Eukaryota; kingdom Viridiplantae; phylum Streptophyta; class Pinopsida; order Pinales; family Pinaceae; genus Pseudotsuga; species Pseudotsuga menziesii. The sequence continues at coordinate 197,807 of LPNX010019039.1, read as the reverse complement.
CTAAAAAATTGAGGTTAGAACAAAATATTAATTGCTACAACAATGACATTACTAGCAATCTTTGAGGTGAGTATGGATTCCTGATCTTAGATGCATTAGGAATTAACATAACATTGTAGAGATTTGATATACTACCGAAAAACATGGATAATTATTCTACAAAAATGCATAACCACTACTTCCTGGAAGTATAACTGCAATTCAGCATTACAATTCACATTCCACTGTAACTAAAATCAATCATAAGAAAACAGAGTAGCAACCTGGCACAAATGATGGGAAAACAAAAGTGGAGAAGCTATTCCTCCCAACCAACTCCTGGAGCAGTCAAATTACTTTCTCCAGAACCCCCAATCCTGTTCGTTGAAACACAAGAGAAAAATATTTCAATGTGCCATCTCTTGCATTTTACAGATGTTAATCCTCGTCCAATGCTAACCTCTTGCTACTCATGGACATACTAATATATAGTATTTTTCCTAGGACTTGGTCATTTATGAGCTTCCTGCTCTTTAGCACTCAACTAGGAGTGCAGACCTGATTTTTGGGGATGATGCCTCATGCATCTTGAGTTCTCACTCAATGGCTCCCGCCACTTGGCTTTTCCTCTTGTGGGTCAGTAAACACTCTTCAACAACTATATCCACCTGTGTTATCCTTCACCATTTTTTAAAAATGTTTTTATTACAAATTGTTTTATTTTTTACTTTCCTAGCAGAAATAATAAAATTAATCAATAAGTATTTTCCAACAGAATTAATAATAATATTAATTTAGGGGGTATTACATACACCTTCCCTTAAAACATAACACTGTCCTCGATGTTATAACTTTTGTTTTTATTCTTCCATTCCAGCTTCTTGGAACAAGTCTGGATATGCCTCCTCCATATTACTTTCCAACTCCCAAGTAGCTTCTTCTAGACTAAGGTGCTTCCGTTGCACCTTTACCTGTCTGATGGTACGGTTTCGGAATAAAATATCTCTCCTACCGAGAATGCACTCTGGTCCCACTTGGAACTCTCCCTCGGGTTCCACCTGGATTAAATTCCAATCAATCACATGAGAAACATTATGTACATATATTTTCAATATAGAAACGTAAAACACATTATGTACTTTAATATTGGGTGGTAGGGATAAATGGTATGCAACCGACCCTACTTTAGCTAGAATTTCAAATGAACCACAATACCTGGGTGCCAATTTCTTATACTTTCCCAATCTCAAGGTACTTTCCTTTGGATTTACCTTTATGTACACATAATCACCCACCTAGAACTCTCTAGGACTTATTTTTAAGTCATCATAACTTTTCTTCTTGTCTTGGTCAGCCTTCAAGTTTTGTTGTACCCGTTTCATTGTTAGTTCAATATCTTATAATAAGTCAGGTCCTAACATTAATATATCAATTGGGCTACTCCATGAAATTGGAGTATTGCACTTACACTCATATAATATTTCAAATGGACTCATTCTTGCAAAAACTTGAAAATTATTATTATATGAAAATTCAACTTAGTGCATGTAATCTTCCCATTTTCCTTGTTTGTCCATGACATACATCCTTAGCATGTTCTCTAAGACTTGATTTACGCTTTCAGTCTTCCCATCCATTTGTGGATGATATGTAGTACTGAAATTTAACTGTGTGCCCGAACCTTTAAACAAAGATTTCCAGAAGTTACCTATAAACTTTGTGTCTCTGTTTGAGACTATTACCTTTAGTACACCGTGTAGCATGGATATTTCTTTCATGAATATATATGCAATGTCAACAGCTTTATAGGTAGATTTAATAGGTATAAAATGAGCAACTTTACTTAATTTGTCAACCACAACCATGATGGAATCACGTTGTTTGAAAATTTTGGGCAGTCCGCTGATGAAATCCATACTGATTGTCTCCCAATTCCATTCTAGAATGGGTATTGGCTGCAACAATCCTGTGGGATGTTGATGCTCTGCCTTAAGTTGCTGACATTCAAGACAACGAGCTAAGTATTCAACCACCTCTTTCTTCATATTTGGCCAAAATAAATCCTCTCTGATCATAATGATCATTTTCTGATAACCCGGATGCCTTGAATATGGTATTTTATGTAGTTCATCCATGATTGTAATTTTAATTTATGTTGTGTTTGGTATGTATAGCTTGTTTTTATGCAGCAATAGACCTTGCTGGTTTAGGCTGAAATCTGTTTTTACCCAATTTTGTTCATTTTTAGTAGTATTTTCTTTTAAAAACTGATATTCTTTATTAGAATTTTCAACGCTTAGAATCTAATTTTCCAAATCAGATTCATAGTTGTTGCTTGCAAACAATAAATTCTCATGATGACTTAGAGCATCTACCACTCTATTTTCTTTTCCTTTAATATGTTTTATTTCAAAGTCATAATCGCTTAAAAAGGTCAACCATCTGGCATGTCTTGCATTCAAATTATGTTGATCAAATAAGTATTTAAGGCTTATGTTGTCTGACATAAGTAAAAAATTTCTTCCAATTAAGTAATGTCATCACATTTTTAAGGTGTGAATTATAGCAACAAGTTCTAAATCATGTGTTGCATAGTTTTTCTCATGATCTTTTAGTTTTTTGGATTCATTTCCCACAACATAATTGTCTTGTAATAAAACTCCGCCTAGCCCTTCATTGCAAGCATTGGTACATACAACGAAATCCTTAAATGGATCGACAATCCTTAATATCGGGGCGGTGGTTAATAAGTGTTTTAGTTTCTTAAAACTTTCCATTCATTTTTTAGTCCATTCAAACTTTTTACCTTTCTTTTATAAGGAAGTTATGGGGTAGGCAATCTTAGAAAAGCCTTGTATGAACTTCTTGTAGTATCTAGTCATTCCCATAAATGATATGATGTTAGATACTTTTTTAGGCACTGACCATTCCATGATGTCCTTTACCTTTTCTGGATCAACTAAGATTCCATCCTTGGATAGTACGTGTCCGAGGTACTGAATCTTATCTTTAAAGAAATCACATTTACTGAATTTTGCATAAATTTGTTGTTCTCTTAGTACTTGAAAAACTATTCTTAAATGTTCTTTATGTTCTTGTTCATTCTTAGAGCAGATTTGTATGTCGTCGATGAAGACAACCACAAACTTACCTAGGTAGTTTCTTAAGATATTGTTCATTAAACACTTAAATGCAACAGCTGTGTTTGTCAACCCAAAAGGCATTACGCCAAACTCATTGTGACCGTAACGAGTCCTAAATGTTGTTTTAAATGTGTCCTCATATTTTATTCATACTTGATGGTAACCTGACCTTAAGTATATCTTTGAGAAGATAGTTGCTCCACAAAATGGATCAAATAGTTCATTTTTCAAGGGAGTGGGTAACGGTTTTTAATGGTCCTTTTTTTTCAACTGTCAATAATCTATACATAATCTTAAGGTTACATAATCTTAAGGTTCCATCATTCTTTTTCACAAACAAGAATTATGCTCCCCAGGGAGAGACACTTGGTCGAATGTACTTTTTATTGATTAGTTCTTGTAGTTGTGATTTTAGCTCTGTAAGTTCTATTATATTTATTCGATATGGATCTTTCGATGTTGGCACTGCTCTGGCTATCAAATCGATTGTGAATTCAATATCTATTTTCGAAGGAAGTCTAAGGACTTCTTCCGGAAATATGTCTTCAAACTCTTTTAAGATATGTATTCTAGTTTAAGTTTGTTATCGTTTTCACTACCATTCATTATATAGACTGCAAATACTTTACATCCTTTTCTTACTAATCTTTTCATTTGTAATGCAGATATTTCTTGGATGGTCACCTCCTAGGGACCCCTTTAACTTTTATATTGGTTCCATTATCATCAGTACAAGTAAAGGTTTTATCAAAACAATTTAACACAAATTTATGTTCCTCTATTCAATCCATTCCTATTAATAAGTCATAGGATCCTAAAGGAAAGATATTTACATTAACATGCGTAAGAAAATCATTCACCGTCAACTTACAATTTTTAACAAGACTAGTAACTTTATATTTTGTACATGTGGCTAACTATACTAGCCATGATTTGTCAAACTTTTCAGGTTCCAAATTGCATAAATCAACTATTCTAGGTGATATATAGCTCAGGCTTGCACCTAGATCAATTAAAATAGAGATAGGTTGGCCCTTTAACCTTCTTTATGTCTTGCTACAATGTATCTGCCTTTCTGGTCAGATTATAGATGGCCATTTTAGCCTTCAACTAGTCAGAGTAGCTATATATCTGAAAATTATTTTTCATGCTAGACAACCAGGCCTTTTCCTCTTCGCCCTTGTAAATTTCCCCATTAAACATGGGTGATTTAATTTTCTTAAACTCCCCAGATATTTCTTCATAGGGTTTGTATTTTCTTTTCTTCTTATTATCGTCATGGCTTTCGCTTGACTCTTGTTATTTCATGTGATGTTTAACTGACTATTCACTTTAAGTGTCAAGTTTATGGCTGGAAAATTCCAGCTTTTTTCCCTTATGTTTATTGTATGGTGCATTTTTTGGCATTTCTTGCTCGTATTCCTTATTTTTATCTTTTCCTTCATTATGGATTTATGCTAACATAATATTATTTAGTTCTCTTGAGCCTTTAGAATTCGTTTGTTATCTTCTTTATCCTTTCTCAGTTCAGATCTTAATTCATTAAGAGTTCGTTTTAGTTTAGATTTATTATCCTGACTGCCATTTAGATCTACCCAAAATTCTTCATCCCTTAAGTTACCCTCTTGGTTATTTAAAAGATCTTGTGGGTGATGTTCCTCTTCTGCAGACATCTCGGCATCTGTCATGTTTCTTTCAAAACGTAGTTATTCTTCTCTTTGTTGTCTATAAGAGAATTTAACAAAATAAAATTGAAGTTAGTATTCTATTGTAGCAGCTTTAGTGTTGAGCTGATTCAGGCCTATTGTTGTAACCGTGCTCTAATACCATATGCAACATACGTCAAATTTCAAAAATAAAAAAAATTCTATAATCATATAAATACAGACACAGTGTTATAGTCCCTAACTGTAACATGGTAATATTGAAATCTTTGTAACATACCCATATACCCTACTAAATTGCTTATACAAACAATTACGAACATGTTAGGGTACACAGGGTACTCCCAAAGGACCGAACACTAAGAACAACCGCTTCACACAAACAGATCACATATCAATACACCAATGTTTGTCACGTGGTTAAAACCCTCGAGAGGGAAACAGTCCACGGCCCTGGCCAAATAGCTACTCGGAGCAATTTATTATGCAAAAGAAAGAAAGTTACATGAGCTTCTCATAATCGATCAACTAGCCAAGGACCCTCTATGCTCTTTAAATAGAGATCATAGACCAATCGGGTGTTAAGCCACGGATCAATGGCAGGTATGATCTAAGAGAAGTTGAACCGTCGGATCACTCTATGTCTAGAACATATCGTGACCATCGGATTATAATATTTACAAATGCATACTAATGCATACTAAAGAAACACATTTTTACCTAATGGATATATTACACAAGTTAATCTTAACTAACTCCTAAGTGTCTAAATATCCTAACAGCCCCCCTTAAGAACAACTTGGGATAGGATTGAAGGATTTACAAAAGTGACACTATTAGGAGAAGGAAGGAGGCATTAGAGCCTATCCCCCCTTAATGACACATTCCTGAACTCTTAACATAGACGAAGTTTAGAAAAATTCGCTTCTGTAAGAGACTTAGTGAAGATGTCTGCAACTTGATCATTTGTAGGGCAATAGAGCACTTCAATAACACGATCATGAACAAGATTTCTGATGAAATGCATGTGTAGCTCAATGTGTTTGCTGCGCTGATGCAGAATTGGATCTTTGGCAAGCTTGATGGCACTTTGATTGTCGCACCAAAGTGGAGTAGGCTGCTGCTTCTCGAATCCAAACTATGAAAGGATCTGTCGAAGCCATAAAGCTTCCTGACTGGCATTAACTGCGGCTCGATATTCTGCTTCTGCTGAAGAAAGAGCAAGAGCTTGTTGTTTCTTACAAGCCCAAGTGACAGGTCCAGATCGCAGACTGAAAACATAACCTGCAATAGACTTTTGATCATCAGGATCACCGGCCCAATCTGAATCAGTGAAACCAACCAACAAAGGTTTCCCCCTTGTACTGTAATGGATCCCAAACTGAATTGTACCTCGAATATATCGAAGTATTCTTTTTGCTGCTTTCCAGTGAATTTCATGAGGAGTTTGCATGTAACGGGCAACACGACCAACTGCAAAGGAAAGTTCAGGACATGAATGAGTCAAGTATAAAAGACTACCAACAAGCTGACGATACAAGGTGGCATCTACTTCAGGGGAAGGACAAGTGGTAGAAATTTTGACTCCAGACTGGAAGGAAGAAGGGGCTGGTTTACAATCTTCCATGTGGAAGTGACAAAGAAGGTCACAAGCATACTTAGACTGAGAAAGAAAGATTCCTTCTTTGGTTTGCAAGACTTGGAGACCAAGAAAATAATGCAAATGTCCTAAGTCTGACATTTCAAAAGTTTGCTTAAGATTGGATTTCACATGGGTTATGAGGTT
>LPNX010019039.1:41203-189940 GCA_001517045.1 Pseudotsuga menziesii | reverse complement strand
AGGTAGATTCTGAAGACGAATCTAGGCTGATGTGGTGCTTCTTCATTGCTGCTTCTAAGGCTGCCATCTTCTTAAAACATTTAGATTCATCATGATTATTTTTCCCACAAAAATTGCAATGACGCTCAGTCTTCTTTCCTTTTTGCTTAGATCCTTTGTCATTTTTTGAAGAAGGAGCTGACTGAGAGGGTTTGGGACCCTTGTTGTTTTGCTTATTATTGCGAAAATTCTGTTTCTTGGGAGGCTTGGACTTTTCTTTCTGTTGGGATAATAAGGCTTTCCCAGATGTATCTGCATTGTTAATTATTCCAAGATGAATGAGCTTATCTTGCTCTCTAATTAAGGAATCACAAAAGGATTCAAGACTAGGCTCTACATAATTGGTTGCAGTCAAGGATTCTTTCATGGAGTAGAATGTAGATACAAAAATAGAATATGCAGGTCCAAGTTTGAAAAGAATATGATAAATACATTGTTTATCTTCTTTCTTAATCTTACATTTTGCACATAATAGTCTAAGAGTTTTATACTTAGATAAATAGTCTTGAATGCAAGAAAAATCATTGGGATTCAAGGAAAGCAACTCATTCTCAAGTTGATGACCCCGAATTTCATTGTGTTTACCAAACACAGATTCCAACTTGTCCCAAGCAACATCAGGTTCATCAATTCCAGATATGTGGAATCGCAAATCAGTAGAGATTGACATCCCAATCAATCCACGAGCTTCATCACATCTATTTGCCCATTTAATTTTCTTATCATCATCAGTGGGTTCTGTTTCTTTCCCTGAGGTTATCCTGAAAAGTCCCCTACTTCGCAGAACATCCTCCATACAAGATTTCCATGAGAAATAGTTAGAACTTGTAAGTATAATATCACAAGGGGCGACCATACTGTAAAATACTGGCTAAAAAAACAGAAACTAACTATCTAAATGCAAAGAGCTCAAAAAAATATGCGGTTTTAAAAAAAACGGTACTTAAAACTGATTCCGGATGATGAAGTTATGCTTGATCAAAGGAAATGTTGAAGATGTCCCCAATAGTGACGTGGCAGATATTAACTTGACCAACAAAAAAAGAACCCCCCCTCTTCCAAAGATCTACCTTTGACAATCACTTTACAATAAAGTTGCTTTGAAGTGAATCACTTTTGTAAAATAAGTGAGGTCCACTTTTACAATAATGTACTTTTGAATAGTGCGGCAATAATTTAAAAGACTTAAGTGACTCACTTTTATTTTATTTTATTAATGTGAGATGCACTTTTACAATAAAGTAACTTGAAAATAGAAATTGCATGCACTAAAAAGTAACTTGATGAGACTTGAACTCAAGACTTATCAAGATGTAAAGCAACTTTGGACCAAGTGAGCTAAGTTTAAAAGGTACGTAAAACTATGGAAAGAGGAAGGAGTTTTTTTTATTTTTTAAACTCTTCTCTCTCGTTTTCCGTGCTTGCTTTCTTTTCTTGCAAATCACAAAAAAAACGAAAAACAAAAAACAAAAAAACTTTTTCCACACAATGGGGTTAGATCTTGGTTAGCTTACCCGGAAAGTCTATATTTTCAAGTTTTCTCGTTGTTTCTGATTTGCCGTGATCGCACAAGGTGCACGGCAAAGAGCATACGTAGCCGAGAATACAAAAAAACTTTCCATCACTGTTTCTGATTCGCCGCGATCGCGCAAGGTGCACGGCAAAGAGCATACGCAGCCAGGGAAGACAACAGTCCAAGACTAAAATAAAAGGATCTAAAAATAAAACTGATAAAATATGAGAGATTTAAAAAAACAAATCCGTCACTGTAACATTATACCTTCAGATTTGCCGAAATGAGTGTTTCTGGAGCAAACGGAAATGGTTTTTGGTGAAACGAAAACTGTTTCCAAATGGAAACGGTGCTCCGGACACAATGGAACAGCTCCCACAGGCCACAAATGCACAAAAAATCCAAAAACCATAAACCTTTTCAAAGTTTCGGCAACGCCAGTTCCAGATCTTGATCAAAACCGAAAGCGGCTCTTCATAAAAGCTCTGATATCATGTTAGGGTACACAGGGTACTCCCAAAGGACCGAACACCAAGAACAACCGCTTCACACAAACAGATCATAGATCAATACACCAATGTTTGTCACGTGGTTAAAACTCTCGAGATGGAAACAGTCCACGGCCCCGGCCAAATAGCTACTCAGAGCAATTTATTATGCAAAAAAAAGAAAGTTACATGAGCTTCTCATAATTGATCAACTAGCCAAGGACCCTCTATGCTCTTTAAATAGAGATCATAGACCAATCGGGTGTTAAGCCACAGATCAATGGTAGGTATGATCTAAGAGAAGTTGAACCGTCGGATCACTCTATGTCTAGAACATATCGTGACCGTCGGATTAGAATATTTACAAATGCATACTAATGCATACTAAAGAAACACACTTTTACCTAACGGATATATTACACAAGTTGATCTTAACTAACTCCTAAGTGTCTAAATATCCTAACAGAACACACACAATAAATGCCCTAAGTCAGACCATTTATTCATTCTCTGTTATAAATAGATAACCATGGACTTCATTCTTATTGCAAACCGACCTTATGGATTCCTCGAATTTACAGATGATACCCTAACATCGACACAAAATATAAAGAATCACTTGGAAGGATAGTACCTAAATATTTATCTTTATTCCTGTAACTGGTTGGGTTCCAAAACTTAAGCTTAAAATCCTTCTACAGTAGTCCTTCCTGTCATGTCCCCTCCCCTCTACTTGCTAAGAGAGAGGACACAACTACATTACTTTGTCTTTCAAACCGGGGAATCTAGCCCCATGAACATAAACACAAAATGCATTGAAATAATAAAACATACACAAATTCATAACACATGTAAATATACAGCTGAAGCAATTATCATTCAACACATTTAATATGTTCATAATAATTCATAAACAAATATAGTTGCAGAAATTAAATACATAGGGAATACTTATCTTGAAAATAAGTTGTCCTGCAACTAGCTATGTCGTTTCAACGTTCCACCTAACCATAGGTCAGTGTGTTGATCAATCTCTCAGCACCACTGCCACCCCCGAGCTGGGCATGATTTCCACAAGGAACTAGGGAATATCAGGCTCACACATAGCCAAAACATATCAAAAATCATCCAAGCCAATATACAATTGGGTTTATCAGGATGCTAAGGTAGTGGAAAGGTACAATTGCTAAGCTAGTGAGCTCAACCACACGGCTATGGACACATGCACCAGATCTATCTAGCTTGGCATCCGCAATACCTACACACCCAAAACAAGGGAGTATTCCCTTCACTGCTACACAATCCCTCAGGCCATACCTTCCCTTCTAGTTCTCTTCAGGGTGTGCATAGAATATTTTCTAGCCCCTCTTGATCTGTCTGTGAGGTTCCTCTCTTCACTAGGTTTATCAAGCCAATATTGAGCCTCTTCCACTCCTAAGTCTTTTATACCAAAAAATGGATGTACACAACAACAAAATACCAATGTTGGGTATGAAGGAAAACGTTTTGCAACCAAAAACGGATTGTTAAATGGGGAAATCAAACCTGGGTGACCAAAAACGAATTGCAGATGGGGAAAAATAACCCTGGGTGGAAAATTCAATTTCAGAAGCATCTATGGTCTTCATGGGGGCAAAAACAACCTCTTTAAACCCTCAATTCATGGATTTCTTCTCCCATCGACTCTGCAACACCAAAAATGGATTTCCGGGCCATGGAAATGAAGGAAAATTGCAGAAAACGTGAAGGGAAATGCAGAGCAAGCTCCAGTTGCACGAGGAAGACAAAAACATGAATGAAGAATGGAATGGGCATGCATTATTCGATTTCCCCAAAATGAGTGGCTTCCCCAATACAAATTTGTCTGCCATACTCTTCCCATCCTAAGGCATTAACTATGTCAACCAATTTCTGGAAGAAATAAATGATTGGGCACAACAGACAAAAATGGTAGTTGACAGCTTTATTGGTTCTCCCATTGACATTTGGATCAACCCTATTGGCTCAAGGGTTTGAATATCCCCCCCCCCATTCCTTGTGAAATCATGGCCCCATCTCTTTGTTGCATTGACATAGCTAGTTGTGCATATTTTTTTTTATTAAATTGCATATTTACATGATGTCTCTATTTTTATAATGTGTATGGCTAGCACGTGTACCATATGCATCGATTTTAATTTTCAAACTATAGGTATCGATTTTAATTGTCGATACATAAGATGCTAAATCCATGATGGGGCCTTGGCATTGAGATCCTCACCATGATTTAATAATGGTATTTACATCATATACACTTTTAATGCAATAGGGGTCAAAATCGGGATATTACACTTCAGCAACGTACATTTCCTTCTACAACTCCACTTCTGCAATGCGGATTGCAGAATGCTTAACTTCGATATAACATTACCCTTTCGCAATGTGGATTGAAGATTGCAGAAAACACACAATCCATTACAACTTTACCCTTCCGCAATGCAAATTGCAGGTTGTGGAAACCCTTAAATTATTTTATGGATTAACTTTCTGCTTTCCACAATGCGGATTGCTGAAACCCTTAAATTCTTTTACAATTGTTCCTTCCGCAATTTTGCTTACCACAACTCCCATGAGCCGTCGATCTCCTTACGGCTTCGATTTTAACCTTTGATATGCTTTTCTTGCAGATCCACATTTTATCCTTGCAGATTGCGGATTGCGGACATGCCAACCAACTATATCGAACTCTACTTCCGTAATTTCATCTTCTGCAATTCTTGTGAGCCTTCAATCTCATTGTGGCTTCAATATCGACCGTTGATCTGATTTTCTTGTGGATCGAAATTTTAACCTTGCGAATTGCGGGTTGCCTTTCAACTTTTCGGAAATGTTCTTCTGCAAATCCGTCTTCCGCAACTCCTGTGAGCCGTTGATCTCATTGTGGCTTAGATCTCAGCTGTCGATCTGATTTCCTTTACGGATCAACAATTAACCTCACGGATTGGGAATTGCAGGTTGCCTTTCAACTTTTTGGAACTGTTCTTCCGCAAATTCGTTTTCCGCAACTACTATGAGCCATTGATCTCATTGCGGCTTAGATCTTAGTCGTTGATCTGATTTCCTTTGTGGATCAACAATTAACCTTATGGATTGCTGGTCGCCTTTCAACTTTTTCGAGACTATTCTTCCGCAAATCCATCTTCCACAACTCGTGTGAGTCGTTGATCTCGTAGCGACTTAGATCTCATCCATTGATCTGATTCCCTTTGCGGATCAACAATTAACCTTGCGGATACACTCTTTAACGATGCAGATTCAAAGGGTTTTAGTTTAAAAAATTGGGGTTTTGTTTTACTGTAAGTTAATTAGATTTGAAGATTATCTTGATGCTTAACCTTTCTTGATTCCATCGTTGTGTACATGATTTAACAGTTGTGAATCTAAACTGCACCAAGTTGATTATGGATTTAAACAATTAATTAAGGTTTTCTCTATGCAATTGGATTTCAATTGCAATATTGAAAATTACGGATCTATACCATAAACCAGCATTATCATTTCGTTTGAAATCCTAAATTTGAGAAGCAGAATTAAGGAAGATTTAAGAGGAATTGATACAGACAGGAAAACACAGATAAATGTAGGGATACATGAAACAATTAAAAACAAAGGATTCAATACGTTAGATGCAGACTCATCAATTCTAAATCATTTGAGTATTGGATTCGAAACCATAACAATTCAACAACAGTCAGACCTAAATAATTATGCTCAGAATGAAATAATAATTGCTACAACGATAACATTACTAACAATCCTTGAGGCGGGTATGGATTCCCAATCTTAGATGCTTTAGGAATTAATCTAACATTGTACATATCCGATATACTACCGAAATGGATAATTGTTCTACAAAAATGCATAAACACTACTACCTGGAAGTATAAATGGAATTCAACATTAGAATTCACATTCCACTGCAACTAAAATCAATCATAAGAAAATAGAGTAGGAACTTGGCACCAATGCTGGGAAAACAAAAGCGGAGAAGCTGTTCCTCCCAACCAACTCCCAAAGCAGCCAAATTACTTGCTCCGGATCCCCTGAGCGTGTTCGTTGAACCATAAAACCAAAATATTTCAATAAGCCATCTCTTACATTTTACAGATGTTAATCCCCATCCAATGCTAGCCTCCAGGTGCTCATGGACATACTAATATAAAGTATTTTGCCTAGGACTTAGTCATTTATGAGCCTCGTGCTCTTTAGCACTCAACTAGGAGTGCAGACATGAATTGTGGGGATGATACCTCCTGCATCTTGAGTTCTCACTTAGTGGCTCATGCCACTTGTCTTTTCCTCTCATGGGTCAGCAAACACTCTTTAACAACTATATCCACTTTTGTTCTCCTTCGACATTTTTTAAAAATGTTTTTATTACAAACTGTTTTATTTTTTACTTTCGTGTCAAAATAATAAAATTAATCAATAAAGTATTTTCCAACATAATTAATAATTATTATTAATTCAAGGGGTATTACAACTATCATGCTAGACTTGTTTCCCATGATGCACTGATGTCAGCAGTATTGCTTCCTACTCCCCCCATACCCCACGCTTATGACTGCAACCAACATAGATCCATCTTAAAGATAGTTCTACCAAGTACTGAGAAGGATCAAATCTCTCGAGGTACAAACCCTTCCTCTGTATTTACAATCTAAAAAAGCTTACACCTCAAAAAATTTAATCCCTAATAAAACCACTTTTAAAATGAATTTATACTAATTCAATAAAAACACGATTTGATTGTATGAAAATTAATAGTACCTTTTACTATTTCTAACCACGATCTATTTTTATTTCCATCCATCTTTCATATTTTGTGCGATCCATCATCCCTGCTCTCGAATTCAAATTAATTTATTAATAAATATATCAATAGAGGACGAAAAGAAATAATACATTTTATGTGTTGTCATATAATCACCTCTTTTTGAATGCAAATGTATTATAGTATAAATGTGAAAGAATAATATACTTTATAATATCTAAGAAACGCATGTGACTCATATTCTAGCCTCGAGACATACATATGCTGTAAATATTACACTCTTTTGAAGTTGAAATCATAATTAAATATTTAATTGAAAAAGAAAACTTTTTATAATTATAAAGTTTTCCAACATTCTTCTCGATCTTAACCATCACTAATTCATATTACAATTTATATTTGTTAGCTTGCTGATAGTGGGTAATTTTTGATAATTTAATATTTTCCAATGTGAAGAGTAAAAAGAATATAATAATTCTCTTTTAATTATTTAAAAAGTATGCTTTATTTGAAATTAAAAGAACTATTTGTGGGTTTCTAAATTTTAATATAATTATTTAAGACACAAAATAATTGAGATATCTAAAAATTTGATGATTTGGACTTGTTGGTCATCGTTTTTTTGGAATTCGACGTTTTTAATTTTGCAAACTTGGGATGTAACTATTATTCAATCTTAATTTTGATGGTAGAAATGGATTCAACTCCTTCAAAAAAACCATGGAGCCTCCAAAATTCCAAAACTTGACAAGTGTAACATGGATTTTAAAAAAATCCAACCAAATTTTATTAATTATACTGTAACTCAAATCGTAGAATATTTAGACCATGCAAAATAAATGGAAATAAGAAAGCTTTGAATTGAATTGATTTAATTTTATCGAAAAACTCAAAATTAAATGAAATGCATGATTTTGAACAAAGATTTAAGACTCATACAAATAATATATCACACAAATCGAAAAATTGTCAACTTACTTTTTATGTGTAATCCTTGGAAGGGAAGTCTAAGATGCATACAAGTAAACCTTATTTAAATTGTGTTGATTGGTCAAAAATTATAAGATTATAAATAAAGTATGATTTTAATGAAAATTGGATAGTTGTGAAAATCTGGTCTAACATCTAAATTCAAAATTATAAGATTCCTTTCATTTATTAATATTAATTATTTCAATAGGGGTGGCAGGAGCGGGTGGGATCCTTTTGGATCCTGGAGGACAAATAGAACTAGACTTCGCTTGGGGGCTAGGGAATAAGACTAATAATGAGGCTGAGTGGCTGGCGCTTCTTCAAGGCCTGCAGTTTCTCCACTCTCAAAATTACCGAAAGGTTCTAATCTTTGGAGACTCAAAACATGTTATCTCCAAAATGATCAATGGTTACCCCATGGGAGCTGTCAATTGTCGACGCCTGTATAAAAAATCAAAGCTCCTTATGCATAATTCCTATAAACCTCTACACATTCTACGGCTCAACAACTCTGCTGTGGACATAATGGCTAATTTGGGAGCCACGCTCCCACAAGGCCACTATAGGCAAAATGGGAATCCCATCATTCACAAACATATTCCATAATGCGGCTGCGAACTATCCCCATTCAACACCCTCTCATGTTAAAAAAGAACCTTGCGTATGGCCATAAATTGAGGACCATCCTCTCGACTAGCCCTCCTCTCCTCCTTCTCTTCTTTTGCTTCTTTGGCCCCCTCCCCCCCTTCTCCTTTTAACCTTTCTCCCCTCCTTTAGTTGTGCCTCTCTCCATCCCCTAACCTTCTCCCTCCCCCATCCCCTCCTCCATATCCCTCCAACCTTACCTTGCTCCTATCTTCATCGCCCCCTTACTGCTGTCCTCCCTCTCGAGATGCCACCCGTCGGTGCCCCTCATTTAAGAAATAGTCCTTCACCCCTGGCCGCGTGGCATGTTCACAGTTCCCTCCATCCCACGGTCGATCCAGCATTAAAAGACCTGAAGCCATGGGTTAATGGCACTACCTCCTCGCACGCTCCTAGTCCATTCCACCATTACTCCTTGTCTTCTCTTGCAAGTAACATGGCTCTCCATATCAATTCACCTATCGGTCCCGGGTTGCATGAAGCTCTGCGTATCCTTTTGAAAATTGTTTCAGGCATCGGAGAAGGGGGGTTGCAAGGCCTCCCCTGGAAAGCTCTTCCTTACATTCACTCTGTAGTGAAGGAGCGGCTCGCACTTGCAGCCTTCTCCATCTGTTCTTGCAGCCATCTTACAGTGTCACGAACTGCCAATTGTGGCTCAGGTTTCCCCTCATTTTCTGGTAATTGGGGTCGCGGCGTGGTTTTAGGCTACCACTGTTCGGGGTGGCAGGAAGGCGCGGTGGGCACCCTGGTTTGGCGTGGAGAGTTTTCATTGCATAAGGAGATTCTTGCGCTCGGTCTCTGTATTCTTCATTCTCAGGAAGCAAGTCAAACCAACGAACCCGACAATCCAGGCCTCCTCATTCAGCTGGAAAGAGTCAGCATCTCAACTCAGGCAAGCAATATGGCTCAGTCAGGCAACAATGCAGGTATTATGGACCTCAAGAAGAATTTGCGTAGAATGTACGAACTACTTGCCATAAGTGTAATGGATAACAAGGAGATGGCTAAGGAAGTGAAGAGCATGAGCGAAACTGTGAGCTACGCCTCACTTCAGATAAGCAATCATGACTCCCGCATAGATGACAACGAAAGCAACCTCCATGAAATCATGGGAAAAATCGATAGGATTCAAGAGGACCTCCAAAGCTTCATGGCCATGAACCAGAGCAGCAAGGTATTTGGGGACACTGCTGAAGCCGCTCAGCCTATGGAAGAGGAGTCAGTAGCACAACCAAGATGCAACAGAGGCAACCCTTAATTCTGGTTTTTTATGTTATGGTTGAATGTTTTTTTGTCTCTTAATTTGTAATCAGTATGTTCGGGTATATACTACCAACAGTATCAGATGTTTTGAACGAATGCTGCATGAAGTTTTTTGGAAAATCTCATGGATAGGATCTATGTGCAGCCCTTTTGTTATGCATGAACACTTTATAAATACCCCTTCTGTATTGAATGGCTGTGCACAGCTAACTTTTATTTAAACCCTTTTCAGTTTTTGTTAAAAAAAAAAAATTAATTATTTCAAGAGGCGAGCCAAAATATTTAAAAATAAGCAATTAATCACTTTATCTGGATTTGTGAAAATGTTCATTTATCCATTGATGCATTGAAAACTAAATTTTTCCAAGATTGTCGAAGATTAAAAGAACTCAATCTTTTCAAACTGAGGCACATAATCAACTTAGAAAACCACAAATAAGAGCATGTGATGGTCGTTTAGCAACCAGGAAGTCAATAAACCAAATCGTCAAAAATGAATCATATCACAAAATCCCTAAGTGAGAAATGAAAAGTGTAGAAAATCAAGGATCAAAGAAAGGAGACAACAAAACCATCAATTCAATCAAGCAAGACAAATGGAAAGTGATTTTAAAGCTAAATATTTACCAAATTTAGATGGGGGGGACTTAATTTTTGCAAAATCAAGGGGGAGTTGTTGGAGGCCCAACAAGTATAATTTTTTTCAAGCAATTTGTATATTTACTGCAGCCATCGATCAAAACCATTACTGTTATAAATCTACTTTCATAAATGAAAAATGATTTTGTTGTTCCTTTCACACATGTGATGTCAATATTTCGACTTGGTCAATGCCATCCCTTTACATTTATGAATACTTGTATGGAATTCATAGCTCCCCAAATTCCTGCATCCAATAACCCTAAGACAGAGTAAGGGGGATTATCACTGAAGGTTGTTATAGCTGAGAGTGGTCAATCACCCTAAGCTTTCCCCTAAAGGAATTGATGTGGAACTAAGTCCCAAGGATGATATTTGAATTTCATGCTCTTGCAGCTAGTAGTTAGAAGTTATTTAAGAGTTTGTGTCTGTGTCTAAAGTAGATTTCATTTCTTGTTGGATAATCAATTTTTTATACTATTAGACATATCTCATGTTTTGTATATCTATATATTGCATTGAACCTTCATAAGTTTGTATGATCTCCAGGTTGAAAATTAAAAGTTAATGTTATAGGTATTGCATCCTTACTGGAACCTTGTCTTACAGGTACAATATTAGAGCTGATATATATATCCCACTACTTTTTGGTGTTGTTGTTGGGGAGGTGTTCAATCTATAAAAAATGAGAGCACTTGTTCAAGTAAGTATTGGTGAGACTCATTTTGTTGATTCATTATTTGTATTAAACTAGCCATTTTTAGTTTTTAAGAAAAACACAAAAATATGAACTATCTTCTCCTCTTGAAACTCCCATTCTTACCAACCTAAGCTCAAACCATAATAGAGAAGACAAAGAAAACTCTTAAGAAATCCTGAGATAAATTCTCCTCCTTTTCAATCCATGAGAATAACTGGTCTCTTTAGCAACACTTTTATAGATTCGGATAACAACACCACCAATTTAGAATCTCAAGAAAACCCAACAAACAATACTCACATGGTGGAAGAGGAGAAACCAATAATCTATGGCATTCCCATCGAGGAAGTCAATGATAATGAGTTGAGATGAAAAACATTAACCATGTTTCCTTGCTTAATTTTCCTGGTTTGATTTAAGAATACACATACACCTTCTCGTTTCAATTTGAGGTAGTATATAGGACTTACGATTACACCATGGATTCCCAAAAACATAATCTCTCCCTCCACTTTGAAATAATCTTCCTTGATTTGGTTCATGAGCCTAGAATGAAACATCATCACTACATGGGATCATATGAAAGACACCTTCATTGAATAGTGTATAAATTATTACAAGGCTAGGAAACTAGGGATGATATCTTTAATATGGTGTAAGGGAAGAATGAGTCACTAGAAGACTATAGGGATATATTTTAGTTGAGTTACAAGCAATCTCATAGTTGTACCTTGGATGAGGAGTCTCTCAATCTTGTACTCCTCAAAGGAGTTAGGGAATAATTTCTTGAAACTTTAAACTAAGAGAGCATGTATCAGTTAGACTATGATGAAATGACAAAAAAAAAAATCATTCTAGATCCACGAGAAAAGAGACTAGAGAAAATATCCTTCCTTTTCAATCGTCCAAACCTTCAAATCTCACCCTTACCAAATTTTACATAGGGAATCTATTGGATGACATGAAGACATACATTCTTCATAACTTAGCTTTACAAATGGACTCCATGCAAGAAAAAATGAAAAAGGAAGAGCTTGAATGGAAAATTTTAAGGATCCATACTTAATTAAAAATGTATAAACCTTGACAAATCTTACCAATTCTTAAAATGTCAACTATAAAAATTTAGTGATATGTTTCTCAACTATTTCAATTTATAATGATTTTATATAGTTTATATAATAATGTGTCAATTTTTAGAGTGAGAAAATTTTAGCCCATCAAAATTGGGAAAAACTATGCTTCAAACAATGCAAATTAGTGAATCTTTTTTTGAAAAAAATACATGTAAAAATAACCCATGGGAGAAAGTTCGCCCCTAAAATGTTCCTTGGTTGAGAAAGAAATGGCCATATTTTCTCCTAGATGCAAAACCAACGATAAAAAGAATGATTTCCCATTGGGACTAATGCAGGTTAGTGCCAAAGCTATCAAATGTTGTGGAATTTGTTCCAATAACCATGCCGCTGACAACTATCCATACTTATCCCCTCTAAATTCCATTCTTTATGATCTAGAAGGAGATGTATATCATGTTTGTTACATGAACCCTAGGAGGCTAGGACCTCTAAGGACTTTTTTAGCATCCTTATGGTCAACCACATCATCAAAACTTTCAAGGACAACCACCTTTTTAGCAGTCTTTTGTACAACATCCTGTTCAGCCCCCTTATGCACATCAATACTAGCATGCACCTTTTAACCAATATCCTGACTAGACATATGTTTTGTAAGCACCTACTCCCTTACCTCGTCCGAAATTCCATTCCATTGGCAGAATCCTGAGGGGACACCTCCTACATATGGACAGTCTTTTCAACCAACAAGATGGAGGTCTAATAATTAGAAACCTAACCTTATGCCTACTTTAGTAAATAATCATGCACAACACCAATCCCAATAGTTTGTGTAGTAGGAACCTAGAGTGCCTTAGTTTTCCGCTCAACCAACTCCAAATCCAAACAATAGGTAGACTCATCATGTGTATAACTACAAGGTGGATAATTACCTAACATATTTCATGAATGTGGTGGAAGAAAATGAGTTAAATTTGTGTTCATACATACTTGTTATAGACCCTCTCCCATCAAGCATTATTGAATAGCATGACAACCTTGTTTCACCTAGAGTAGCTCACTCTCCTAAAGAACAACAAGATGAAGAGGGAAGGAGCATAGGAGATCCACCATCTCCTACTCCTCCATAACTGCATAAATTGGAACATAGAAATCCAAATCAATCTGAAAAGCCTTTGTTGGAAGAACTCAGGAATATTTGTGTAAATATACCTCTTTTGCAAGCTATTAAGGAGTCTCAAACTATAACCAATTCATTAAGGAGGCCTACATAAAAAGGCATGGGTGAAAAAGGAAGGATCTCGCCACTATAAATGTTGTAGTACAACTTGTTGACCTCATGTTAGGAAATATTTTTAATACAAAATATGTTGATCTAGGAATCCCCATAGTTGATGTCCACATATCTGGATTTCTAATCCAAAAAACCCTAGTTGACTTAGGCACATTTATCAACGTTATGACCATTTGCTTGGTAGCATTTTAATGAGGATTTGATTTCCATTTTCTTCCATGATCTAGAGTAGTGGCAATCCATTACGTGTAGGATTGTCGTAGAAATACAATCCATTTGAGGAATGATGGGAGGGTATGTATCCCATGTCATAAGTCTAACTAGTGTTGATGAGGATATAAATATGAGTTATGATATTGAAGATGATGATTAGGAAGGTGGTCGAGCTTCCCACATGCTTAGAAAAGGAATTTTTTTTTATGTATCACATACTTTTTTAGAGCTTTGGATTCTTATTCTATGCACTCCTTATTTTTTCGAATGTGAGTATGTGTGTGTGAGAGAGAGGAAATGTTATATCTATTATGGATTCTTATGTACACATGGATTTTCCAATGGTTATAGTTTTAAATATGCATGACTTGATTTCTTATTATTAAGGAATGATATGCTAATATAGAATATGATTTGCAATACAATCTATGAAACAATTGAGAATCTTAGGTATATGAATGGATGTAATGAATTAAAATTGTCTAACCAATTGTCTATCTTGTATATATTTTCTAAAGAGGCAAGGATCGCGTACCCAATAGCAATCGAGATTAACAAAAATATGGCAATTGCATAATTGGAGGGCATTGATGAGAAGGATATTCATTGTTGGGGAACCTCTCATCCATGAACTATTGAACAAAATGAAAGAAAAGAAGAGAAAAATATTCCAATATAAGAGGTGTTGTCTAAATACATTATTACAACACTTAAGAATGGTGCATCATGAAAAAAACACCATAATGCATAATGATTATGAAATATACCTCAAATCCACACACTAGACAACACATAGGGTCTCCTATTTATAGTGTCCAAATCTAACCAACTACCTAAAAGTAAGGAATATATGCTCCACAAGTAGGGGTCGTTGGTACAAATCATTTATGTAGAATCTGCAATATCCTAGAGTTAATTCAGTTATTAAATAGACTATTTAGTCGTTCCACCAAATTGCTTGTTCAGTCCTCCACTTGACGGATTCGCTAATCTCCTATCATCTAAAGACTGATCGTCTCCAAAAGATTCATAGGTGTGATGAACCATCAAGACCTTTGATTCCAATACCCCCCCATCAGCACAACTCTTTGTATATTTCAGAGGCGAAATTACTTTCTTTGAACACCCCCCCATAATTACAACTTCTTGAATCCCAAGCATAGCCTGAAGTTTCACAAACTTAGATTTTGGAAAAGGCTTCGTAAAGGTATCAATGACCTAATCGTTTTTTGCAATAAAGAAGTGAGACAATATTTTCTTGTACCAACTATCTCAAATAATGAACATGGATTTCAACATGCTTCATATTGCTATGAGAAATAGGATTATCAACAACTTGAATAACACCTTAATTATCATACTAAATAACACTATAGGATGGAAAAGGAAATCCAATTGCATTGAGAAGATGATGTATGCAAAATGCCTCTATTCCATGATTGACAACACCACAATAATCAACCTTTGTATTGAAAAGAGAGAGTACCTTTTGTTTCTTACACAACCATACCATGGTTCCAAATCTCAATCGAAACTTATATCTAGAAGTAGACTTTCAGTCATTAATTTCACCACCCTAAGAAGAATCAGAGTATTCGACTAGTGGGTCAAATATTTAACAATACTTGATACCAAAATCATAAATACCTTTAATGTAATGAACAATCATCTTTGCATCTTTTCAATGTCTCTGCATGAATTGGAAAACCACGCTAATAGAAAATGAGAGATCTACTCGATTGTGCGTCAAATACATCAAACTACCAACTAATTGTTGATAAAGAGTGGCGTCGACTCATTGAGAGTCATAGCCTTTTGAAAACTTCATCCTATCTAATAAGGTGTAGCACATGACTTACAGTCATCCAGCTTGAATCATTTCAAAATATCCAAGGCATATTTAGGTTGATAAAGAAAGATATCATCATCCATATGTAAAACTTGAAAGCCAAGAAAGAAATGCAAAATACCAAGGTCAGTCATATCAAAGGTATCTGCAATTTTATTCTTCAAAACCAAAATGAGATTGACATGATTTATAATTATGATTAAATTGTCAACATACACTGCCACAATTAAAGACACCATGAACAAGTAATACCTAAATACGATGATCATTTTCACAATGTTTGAAGCCAAGATTGACAAAGAACCAATCAATCTTCTCATACCAAGCACAAGTTTCATGTTTCAAACCATACAACAATTTCTTTAGTCGAAAAATAAGGCCAAAATCTATCAAAAACTAGGAGGTTGCTCCATATATATTTTTTAACATCCATTAGATGAATCTCCCAACCAAAATGAGCAGCGAGAAAAAGGATCAGTCGAACATAAATCATCTTTGCAACAAAGGAAAAGGTTTCAATGTATTTGATTCCTTCTTGCTGAGAGAATCCCTTGGAAACCAAACGATACTTATGGCATTCAATAGCACCGTTAGAGGTAAACTTGGTCCTATAAACCAATCAATACTTCATGACTTTTTTCCTTACAGTCAAGGAATAAGTTTCCACGTTTGATTCTTCTTCAAGGAATCAATTTCAGCAGAAATGGTAGTTTCCCATTTAGTATACCCTAAGAATCAACATATGTATCTGGATCACAAGTGTCAAGAACACATGTCATCAAGGAAACACTACCACATTTTGTTTGACTACAAGTCTTCCAACCAATATTACGATTTATAGCATCTGATCCAGTAGCTTCATTTGTCTTAACAACCCACTGTGGTAAGCAAGTCATTGGTGATGCACATTTGTTATCATAAGTCATGTGAGTCAAGAAAGTTGTAATTCCAACTTCAACAATTACAGTTGACAGAAAACGAGTCAAATCAGGAGGAAACTTCATTGATCCAGTCAAGAATACATAGACAGGTATAGTTGATCCAGATTCGTCGAATGTTAAACATGCTACTATTCATTGGACCAGAACTCAATAGATTATTGCATGAAGTTGTCTCATCAAATATTGCACTTCAAATCAATATGATCTTCTGATTGACAGGATCAAATAGTCTGTAGTCCTTTATTTCATCGACGTATCCCATCACGAGCATGGCTCTTTGCATCAAATTTATTTCTGCAGTTATCATTAATATGCAGCCAACCAACACGTCCAATTTTTTTGAGATGTATGACATATGGTTTCCTACCATTACACTTCTTGACTGGAGTCATGTTAATGATTTCTCTAGTTGATACAAGGTTCAGGAGATACTTTAAGCAATAAATGACTTCTTCCCAAAATTTCGTCAGGATTTCTTTAGTCTTTAGTAGGCACCTGATCGATTCTACCAAAGTTTGATTCTTCCTCTATACGAAGCCATTTTGTTGAGGGGTGTGAGGGAAAGATATTTTCCAAGAGATACCACTGTGCAAGAGATAATATTCAAACTATTGGATCACATATTCACCACTATTGTTTGATCTCAAACATTCAATGGTGCGACCGTACTGCTTCTCAGCCAATGCTCTTAATTCATTGAATCTTTCAAAGACATGACTCTTATTCTTCAAGAAATAAACCCATGTAAATAGAGAGAAATCATCATTAAATGTTAAAATATACTTTTCATCTGTCAATGAAGGTTTATTCATGCAACATATATCACTATGAATCAGATCCAATCGATCCTATGAATTCCATGCTTTTCCTAAATCAAAGGGTTCCTGATGATGATTTCCAATCATGAATTCTTTACAAAATTGATCAGGTGGAACATTATTTGGGAGACTATTAACCATATTGTGGGATACCATCATCTTCATACTTAGAAATTTTAGATGACCAAGTCATTCATGCCAAATTTGACATATGTCATCAGTTTGAGCGATGAGTGTAGTTGTCCCAATCATCCAGGAAACATTCAATAGAGGGTCACAAAAATTATAAAATTCTTCTTTGGGACTTGAAACAACATTTTCCATGCCAAGCGTTAGCTCCTTTATGATAAATCGATCTAACCAAAACTCAATAGTCTTCTAGGTCTTTGTCAATTGAGAAAATCACAACATGTTTGCACTCAAACTTGGTACATGATAGATGTAGAATATGCGACCATGCTGACATTAGGAAATCACAATTTCCACCGACAGTGAGAGAATAATCATCAGTGACATAAATATTCTCTTCAAGAGAACCGCTTAAGGAAGAGATAGAGAAGCATCTTTCACCATATGATGAGTACATCTAGAATCCTCTATCCATTTGGTCTCATTAGTGCGGGCATGTAATACTTGGGAAGTTCCAACAAAGAAGGTATAGTTTTTAGGAGGTCGATTGGTTAACTGACCAATCGATGTATTGTTTGCAAGGTGTTTGACCTTTCCTTCTAATTCCTTCATCTCTTTCCAACATTTTTTCTCAACATGTCCCACCATTTTTTGCAATACCGACAGGTCTTGTTCTTACAGTCTTTCTTCATCAATGATGATTCTTTGTTCTTCCATTTTGTAGTTTGTTTGATACATTATAGTTAATGATCTTGTTGGACATGTTCTTTAATAGCTGTATTGACCTTGCTTTTCATAAAATGAGCCTAGTTTTTTCCACCAGCCTTCCCTTCTTCAAGCAACTTATGTTGACCTTTGATCAACAAATCACATAAAGTATCAAAGGTGAAATCCTTACCATCTTGCTTGTGTGACATCTAATTATCCCAAAAGGAGGAACATAAAACATCATAATGTGTCTTTAAATTCATCAAATCCATCTCAATGAGTTATCCATCCTTCTTCAAAAAATCCTTGCCACATTCACCCAATTTTAGTTGTAGCTCCTTGATACAATCTAAATAGTCCACGATCTAATGTAAGAAAAGAGGTTCCAGAGAGATGAACTCTTTCTCTATTTGCATTAATTCACCTTCATTTATCTTGTTGAACATATACTTCAACTTGTTCCAGATGGCTTGATGGTAGTCAATCCCACTTATATGAAAGAAAGTTTCCCTTGAAATGTAGGTCGTGATAAAACCCACAGCTTCATCCTTCTTGACGTCGATGGAAAAATTAGCATCGACATCTCTTAGGTTAGCAATAGTAGTCTTTACAAACTGCCACAGTCCTTTTCTCTTCAACAAGGTCTACATCTCTATATCCCATATTGCATAATTGTGTCCATTAAGAATAACAAGTTCTATCTTAGAAGTCATCCTTCTAATATAATAGATCTAATCAAATTTCAAGGAGGGGTATAAATTTATAAATATTTTTCCCATAGTCAATCAACCCTAGATTCGACTTAGCATGACTTGTAGACAAAAAGGCTAGTTCAAAACCATCATCTCTGATACCATGTTGAGGAACCTCTCTGCCATGAACTATTGAATAGAACAAAAATAAAAAGAAGGGAACAATATTCCAAGATAAGAGGCAGTGTATAAAGATACCGTTATAGTCTCTTTGGCATAGTGCACAGAACATCAAAATGCATAATGACTATGAAAGATAACTAAAATCAACACACTAGAAAACCCATAGGGTCGCCTATTTATATTTTATAGATCTAACAAACTACCTGAAAGTAAGGAATATATGGTTCACAAGTAGGGGTTGTTGGTCCAAACTATTTTCGTAGAATCTGCAACCTCGCAGATTTTAGTTGATTTCCCAATTGATTGTTCAGTCGTTCCACCAACTTGCTTGGTCGGTACTCCAATTGACTGCTCCACTAGTCACCTATCGTCTAATGATTGATTGTCTCTAGAAGATCCATAGGTGTGATGAACCATTAAGACCTTAGGTTCCAACATTGGCTGAATCATATTTCACCTAATAATTGGTGGAATAACTTATACACGCACCACTAACATGGAGGAAGGAATGTGAAATATAATATATGGCCCAATATGTCAAGATGAGATTCTAAGTGTACCTACTTATGTTGTCAGCAGAACCAACATAATGAAAAGGGTAAATATCCATCTAAAAAGGAACAAGAAAACAAATTATAAGGCTCATACAAAGGGAAGGGTATATAAAACCACTATGGTAAAAAACAAAAAGTTGTAGGTATTAAGGATAAAACAAAAATCAAGTATAACCCATTGTGAGAGTTATTTAGGTGTTTCCCCTCTAAACTAGTAAGAAAGTATGCCCCATTTACCAAATAGTGTTTGATGATATAAGCACCTTGCCATAAACATTAAAACTTTGCTCAATCAATTTTATCATGAGATTGATCACAGAGAAAGACTAGGTTAGCATTCACAAAACAAGTGAGGGTTAACCAGATTATTGTAATGGAATTTGGATCATTTCTTGGTGACTTCAATAATCTATATCTTAGAAATATTCATCACTTGTTCCAAAATCATGATAATTTGTTTTTCTATAATAGAGGTGTTTGAAATCATTTTGTTTTCTATATGCAAGTTAGCCACATTGACTCCAAACCATGTACGAAGAATGGAGTAAACCCTATGGTGTTTTCAATTGATGACTAATAGGCCCATAAGGTGGGAAAGAGCACGAGAAGAAAATTGTATCTTTTTTCTTTTCAATTTTATATTAGAACATGGTTTTAAGGAATTTATTAACAACCTCAACCTGGCCATTCCCATGAGGATAATAAGAGGATGAAAAATGATGCTCAAATTTAAAATGGCAGGTTTTCTCCTCTCAAATGAAATCTTATGCCTTGATTAAATGCCGAGTTTTTCATAACACCAAATGAGGTGATGACATGATTGAAGAAAAAGTGTGTTCTTCTGGTGGTGGTGTTTTTATATGTCAACATGGACTCAATCTATTTAGTGAAATATTCAACAACCACTAGGTTGTAGCTATAACAACTGGTCAATGTGGGATAACACTCAATGAAATTTGTATTCCAGATTTTTAATGGACCAACTAAGACAACATATTGTAATGGGGTAGAAGGGGAAAAAGAGCTAGTAGTTTTTCCAATACTTTACTAACTCTATGCAATCAAAAAACAAGAAAGACCAAAAATATCTAGTACAGATTACTTTCTAGGTGATGGCCATATAAAAGAGGTGGATTTATACACATTCCATTATATTTATGATGTTCATTTAAGACTTGTTTTTCCTCCTCAAAAGTGAGGAATCACGATAGGATCGTCTTGACTCCTCGTCGACATACAACATCATGGATAAGGAGGTAAAAAGAAGCTTAGTAAAAAAATAAACATCGATCATCCATAGAAATATGACAACCAAACTTCTAAGTGTGAAATAAACAAGAATGTTCTTGTGCCAAGGATCATCTAAAGAGATGATGAACAATGTTCATCTAGCATATCATGATTAATGGGGGATCAAACACTCTAGAAGGCAGATCTAACATCAATTTATTCAATGATAAAGATTTTTTACTCTTGGGAATAGCAAATTCAAGATCATACTCTTGGATAATGATCCATTACAAAACTTTTCCATTATTATATCTGATGCTCAAGAAATACAACATTATATTTGAGTTTTTAATGACTGTTTGTTTTATTTTTCAAGATGTATTGGTGAAGTTATGAACTAAGAATACGATGGATAAGGAAATATGTTTTCTTTGTGATAATAAAGCAAATAATATCTCGAGAATTTCTTGCTCACATAATAAATGGCATGTTCCATACGGTCCTCTCCTTCTTGAATCCAGACTCTGATGATAGTGAAAGGGGATGCCAATATGTAAAGGATAAAATCCTTGGAAAATTTTGGAGGACTAATCAAAGGTGTTGAATTAAGAACATGGATAAAGGCCTCAAAAGTTATGTGATCCTATCCATCCCAAACAAAGAGGATATTATAATGTAAGAACCTCACAAATACATGAATTCGCATTGCATAATATAGGATAACACATTGTAAGAAGTTTTCCTTTCCTAGAAGGCTTTGTAATTGGTGTAAAGTCTGAGGTGGGGGAACTTCAAGGATGGATTGAACCTTCAAACAATTAATTGTGATCCCTTGTTTGGAAATCATGAATTGCAGAAAGAGGCCAATATGGGTGCTAAACACATTTAAATGGGTTTAAGTAAATTGTATATCTATGACACTAAAGAAACACTTTACGGAGGTGCTCCACGTGTTGTAACCATTTATTTGAATGAGCAGTGAGGTGATCAAAGTATGTAAGGATAATGTCAATCATTTCATCAAAGTAGTATGGCATGGCATGTTGAAAATATGCTCCAACATTTTTTAGTCTTCAAGGCATGACTCAATAAATAAAAGTTCCCAAAGATGTGGTGAAGGAAATCTTATACCGGTCCTAATGACCAATTTGTATCTGATTCTAACTTGAGAATCCATCCATAAAAGATTGGACTTTGTTTCATGCACATGCATCAATAATTTTTTCAATAAAGGAAGTTGAGTAGTTGTCCTTCAGACAATTTTTGTTAAGATATCAAAAATCAATACATATACAAATGGTGCCTTAGTTCTTGTTGACAAGTACCGAATTGGATACCCATGTGGTATAAGCAATTTGATAGATGAATATTACATTCTAAAAAATTTCAATTTCAACTTCTACAAATGGAGATTTGAAAGTGTGAATAGGTTGTTGTTTTTTACAACATGGTTGACATTAGTCCATGTGTCAATGTAATGTTCCCTTATGGTTTGGTCGAGTCTCGACTTTTAGATGTAATACTAGGAAAATACATCAATAAATTATTAGAATAGAACTGTATAGACTACAATTTCAATGGAGGAAGATCCAAGTAAAAAAAATATAAAACCAAGCTTAACCAAAATGTCCACTTTAATAGTAGGTGATGCATTAGCCATATTCCCCTCCACAAAGGTGTATGGAGTAGGAATCGGGTTCTTAAACCAGTTGATATGTCTTTGAGTAATGAATTATTTTTACTTGAAGGATAATTGTTCGGAATACTCGATGAAATTTGAGGATTTTTTCAGCAGGAAGCATGCCAAATGGTACATATCATCCCAAGGGTAACCAAGGTTGATTAGATATTTGAGAATCTCTTCATTACGTCAAAAATTGGAGTTTCAAATATTAGGGAGGTACATCAAGGATGACAATGATGATGGTGTTGAAGAAAGTGGCTCACATGACAAAGAAACATTGTAAATTGACACAATCCCTTCACTTGGTTGGTCAAGTGGAAGTATCTCTTCAATAACTATGACCTATGGATCTAAGGACTATAGGTGGAGGTCAACTAATATGGAATGACACCATCCAATGGTGTGAATAATGGCCATAGACGCCACATAAAGAACATGGGTGGTTGGCATACAATGCCTTGTTATGCTTCGTAGCATCAGGTAGGGTAATCTAGACTACAACGATGATTGATTCATTATGATCCTCCTAAACATGGATATGACTACACAATATAAGAAATTCTAGATACTTATTAGTAGCATGTTCAAGGATATCACAAATGGCATAAGGCATTAGTGCCTTCTTTGGTGTTGTAGGGTTGATGGTGATGGCCTTCTTATCCTTGCCCCCGACCTTGTTCTTTGTTAGGGTAGACTAGGTGGAAAGGGTGGCTTCCTCACTAACCTGGGGAGATAGGGCATTAGAAGTACCAATTGGTTGTACATGTTTTGATGTTATGACAAAAAAATCGCACACCTATGACAATTTCATGATTCAAATGGTAAAGTATCATCGACATATAGCATGCACTTAGCAGAAGACATCTTCACAAGTTATAAAAAGCATAATGAGTCCAAGATGGCGCCAAAATAGTTGAAATATCTAATTGTGTGGGTTAAACTATGGTTACTCGTGCTACATCACGCACCTCTAGAACAACACCAGCGCTGCACCGTGGAAAATCCTTCGAGATCTGTACATTTGACACAAATGGTGGGATACCACCCACCAATGATGCATTGATGTCTCATGAAAGCTCCACTTACCCATTTGAATTCGAATTGGAATCTCACAAACTTAGTTTCCTTGAATGGTATCTTGGTGTACTTTGAAGCCAAAACATGAATCAATGGGTTTACACTATGATCTTTTCATTTCTTGGCCACCTCTTGTTCTATAAAAGAAGTCCATGGACATGATAATTATAAGAATATTTGAGAGCAAGTTATGTTGTTGGAATTGTCATTGAGCTTCCCCTCATCTCACCTCTTCCCTCTTTCCAATCATTTACAAATATCCCTTGCCTCCTTCCCTCAAGGGGAAAGTTCTCTTCTCACACCTTGGTTCATTAACCACACTTCAAGCATTTGTTGGAAAAGAAAGGCCTCCCTTAGGAAGACGGTTGCCTCCATTTGGATATCACCTCTCCAAGTTGTTGTATTAGCTTGATCATTAGGTACTATACATGTGTTTTGGATCACAGTGATTGTTAAATTTTGCATTCTCTCCCCCCTTTGTTACTTTGTTTAAATTTTGTTATCATTTTATTGTTTTTCTTTGTTTCCCTCTAACAATCTATTGCAAGATCACTTGGGGTCACTCAACCAACCTAACAATGGGGATCCAAATACTAATGCCTTGATGCAACCTACGAGGCTTAATCCCATCCCAAAGTGGGAAGCACTCTTGTGCATTATTTCCCACAACAATATCAATGAAAACTCCATTTCATTTTTGTTTAGGTTGTTGTTTCAAGTGTGGTTAATTTCTGGTATCTTGTGTCTTGCAGGTGAAGAGGATCATCCCCTCCATCCCAAAAATTCATCCTTAATTCAGCTTTATTAACCATTTTACACACTAGCGTGGTTCCCATCATTTATGGGGCATTGTCATGCACCGTATCCTTCAACAGACGCGATGACAACACATTTTAACAGTTTTATACCTATAGGGATTCTCTGTCAAAAAACAACGTGGTCTCTCTCCACTCACCCCATGCTACAACACTCCAATGAGTGTTTCTTCTGTGCTACAACACAACTATAAATTTTATTTCCACACTATCTATCATTTATTTGATTTTTACTAGTTTGTTCAACAATCGACAACTCATTGGCTACTCACTAATGAACTAGGAATTAATTAGCTTACAATGGTTACTTTTTCCTTTAGTAATTATCCCACCTAGACTAATATTAGGGATTAAAGGGGTAATTACCCCTCCAAATAAACTTAGGTAACCAACTTTGAGACTCCCAAAGGACCTCATTGTTTTCACTAGTATTCAGGACATCATATGGTTTTTTCTTTTTCTTTAACATCCTTAGTTCAAAGTAGTGTAGCATCCACTTTGCACAAACAAGCAAGGACCTAAAGCTCATTTCCTTCCTAAGTATGATCTTCACATTTATGTGAATCAAAAAAGGGAATGAAGGTTGAAATACCTTCTATGCAGACTTAGCATTTATTTTTTGCAAGCGTCACCAGTTTGTGTAGAGTTCAACTTATGATTTCCATTATTTTGTTTTGAGCACTTCACTTAATTGCAACAATACTATTTTATTTCATCACATGTGTATGCCCACTATCACACACTAAGGGACCTAAAAACTCTTTCCAACCAAGTATGTCCTGCATGATTTTTGTGAATCAGAAATGAAGGAGAGCATGAAATACCTCCCTTAAACTCATCTAAATTCACAACAAAATCCTTAAAGAACAACAATTATAACATGCTCGCCAACTAAAATCCTCCACAGGAGGTCACAAAATAACATGTTATCTTGGTAGAATGGTTGGGTTAGGCATCCAAACAACACCCAACAACTTAGTTTCATTGGAAATATTTTTAAAACATGGCATTGTTATCTTCTAGGGTACTTTAAAACCTGCTATAAGTAACTGTTCCAAATCCCAAATTGGATATGTGTATTTTGAATAAGGAGGTGAAATCCAAGGTATAGCTTCCTTCTCTTCCCTATAAGGCACTCGCCTTGTTGTTAAGGAGACGATAGTATAATGCTCAGGCCTAACTGTAGATCAACACTTGACGCAAGGTAACCATAGTGGCCAAATTTAGGATACTGCAAGTGATTCCTAAAGTTAGCTATTGTCATTGGGGGGTGTTTCCAATTATTCTAGATTGGAACATTGGTCCCATCACTCGTAGAACTAGCTCTTTGTTACCTCCACTACTCGATTGTTGTGTGGATTACATTATCACCATCAATTGTACTTTTGGGAGGTCCAGTTTTGATTGAGAGGAAGGATGCTATCTCTTTTTAGGGAATTTACAATTGTTATTCTCTTCTAAATACAAGCTCATTAAAATCATAATTTAAAAATAACCAACATGGGGAAACCATCGCACTAAGGCATATTTTCACATATCACTCACATTTTTAACCATATTGAATCTGTTGTGGTTGGAGAAAAATTTTCATCTATCTACAATGTGTTTATTTCATCACTCATTACTCTCACTTGAAAACTAGACTTCTACCATTCAAGAACAAGCCTTCCCTAAGGCAGTCCCAAAAACTACAAAGCATTTCCCCTCTCTTAAGGGTTGTTTTTCCATTATCTCCACATGGAACATGAGGGTGATCACCAGGTCGAGGTCATTCCCAAGACACTTTGATTGGATCATATAGACGAGGATACACTTTTCTTAATTCACTCCCTCACCTTAAATATAGTGTTTATCCTTTCCCATCCTCTTATCACGGAAGAGGTTTACCATTGATTACTCCCCCGTGCCAGAATACTCCACCTTCTTCTCCCCCATCGGGAAGAAGCCACACTACATATTCCTCTTACCCTAGAAGAAAATTATCACCTCCACATATTCCAAGGTATACCCATTGATTAAACAACATTTAGAGTAACATGGAGCCCCCCAATCCCACACTACCATTCATGGCAAGTTTGAACCTCCTTATCTAGCCAAACTAGTCAATGATCCCATTGCTCATGACGCCAATTGGTCGGATATGTTGGAAAAACTACCTTCATGTATACCTAAATTTGAAGGAAATTAGGGAGATGATCCATCCAACCACATTATGCCTTTTCACCTATGGTGTTCCTCTAAAACCATAGTGGAATATTTGTTCCATCTTAGTCTCTTCCAAATAACCTTAACTAGTACAACTACAAAAGGGTATGTCAATTTTCCAAGAGCTTCTCATACCACATTTGAGACCATTGCCACACTATTCTTATCAAAATTTTAGTTACCAATAAGACATGATCTCATCCTAGAAATTCTCATAGTATTTTGATAGAACATGGTGACACACATAGCGGACCATATCCATGA
Source organism: Pseudotsuga menziesii (assembly GCA_001517045.1). Taxonomy (NCBI): domain Eukaryota; kingdom Viridiplantae; phylum Streptophyta; class Pinopsida; order Pinales; family Pinaceae; genus Pseudotsuga; species Pseudotsuga menziesii. The sequence goes on along the minus strand of LPNX010019039.1, from coordinate 163,136 downwards.
ATGGTGTTGTCGTCACACCTTATGCAAAATCAACATTCAACCTCCCTTCCTTTTGGATTGGTTTCTCAAATCACTCCAATTGGCTATCACAAAGGATGTGGCTACCTCAATTCCACAAAGTGAGGAAGATGCAACCCTCAAAAACCAACACTTTGACCTCATATATGCCTAATCAAGGTATTTGTACACTGTACTACTAAATGCCCCTTGACATCGATCATTATATCCTCCTGTTGCAGGGATGTCACATTCCATAGATGGGATTATTGTGTCTGTTTCCTCCCAAGGTAAAGTTTCCCCACAAACAAATCTAGCACCATCATCCATGGTGATGCAGTATCCACCCATCCCCGTTGTGTCGAATCCCACTCCTACTACACCAAATCCTCTATTTGGGTAGCCTCAGTATGGAATGTACAACCCTATTTACCCAAGTACAATCCAAGTACCATTGGTTCCCCAACTATAAATGGAACCACCTGTGTTAACATCCACATCATATGTGGTGAAACTAACATATATTTGACCCTCGCGGTACACCCCTACTACCCATACCCATGTCCTCCTGATACAACACCCATGCCTCATGTGGGATTCAACTTTTCTCAACCATCTATGCAACACCATGCTCAATAATTTGAGCAATTGGATATTGGCAATCCCCCGAATCTGTAGAATTAGTGGAAGAAGAAAGGGAAAAACATACAGCCCCAACAACAAGGGAAAGGGAGAAACTACTCCCCCCAACATAACCAAAACTAGGGAAACCAACCCCCACAAGGGGGGAATCCCCACAAGTAAGGAAATAATGACAACTTGAGGAAAAAATATCCTTTCTTTATATTTGGTGAGTATGGTCACTACACTCACCATTGTCCTCTTATCCTTGACTATCAACAAAATCTTGGGAGCCAAGAAGAAAACATCTGCAAAACCTCCTCAAGCACCTCCTACACAACAAACACAACAAGTTGTTTTGCAACAACCCTTTTCCAACCAAGGGGTGGTTACCCAACAACCAAACCCTCATACCCCAATCGATGTGTATTTTCCCCCAAGAGATGTGTCTTTTCAAAACATTTATATGAACTCGGTGTCAGTCACCCAACAAACTCGCACTAAATGGTACACCAATGTTGAAACCTCACCTATCATTGAAGAGAATTTAATCCCCTTAGGATTACCTTTGCAGATCCCACGCCCTACAAAAAATAAAACTTTGAGGATTCGTAAAGCACCACCGAGTCGTACCCATCATAATCCCCTCATGAAACACCTCATAATCCCCACGTTAAGGATACTCATTACTATACCATTGTCGATGATTTGTCACAGTCACCAGTTGTCATGTCGACCCTAGAGGTACTTCAATCATGTCGTTCCCAATGAAAGGCATTGTTGAATGAACTCAGAGTTGTCGACCCTTCCGACACAAACATCGTCACCTTCAACCTCAATAAGGGTGAACCATGACTACCCTCACTAGTTTCTTTCCAAGTGTTGGTCATAGTAAAAAATATCATCATCCATTGATGCGACAACGATGAAGCAGCATCCACATGCGTAATTTCTTCCAATGTGTGGAAAATATTGGGCTCCCTAGATTTAGCACCTTCCCCTATCGATCTCTGTGCATTTTATGGTCGTCCATGCCAACCACGTGAATTGTACCAGAATGTCCCATCGATCTAGGGGAAAAATGGTCATGACCAACGTAGAAGACATAGATGCCCATCTTGACTACAACATTGTCTTGGGACATATCTATATGTATGCCATGAAGGAGGCTGCATCCTCGGTATTCTATATCATGATGTTCCCATTCAATGGAAGGTGGTCATCCTTGACCAACTTAGCTACTATAACCCCAACACATCAGCCAATCTTGAAAATGGATTTCCCACAGTAAGTGAGACAAACACCACACCATATGTTGAGATTATCCTATGGGTCTACAAGGAATCTAATCTCCTAGGGGCATATTTAGGTCCTCCACCTGTCATCCCCCCTCCAACAGAAGGTCTCGTGTGTACCCTTTCCACCATGGAAAAGGAAGCACCCACACCTGAGGCATCATCATCAAAAAATACCTCAAGCCATGACATTCAGAAATTCTTTAACTCTTATGTGATGCCTATGTCCAAATACCATTTTTATACCTCCCAAATACAAGGAACACCAGTCATGGCCCAGGTAACTCTTATAGGACTCACGTTGGGACTACCTATCTAGTACCTTACACCATCCTTCCCAGATATGGATTCAAAAATCATCACCCATTATGAGATGGTATCGGTACATCAAATTACCCGTCCAACTTCATCTACTGAAACCACAACCTATGTGACTCAACCACCTCCAACAATCACCACACCACAAAATCAAGGCGTGATTCAACCCAATCCAACTACCCTCTCCAATAGAGGCGCTACCCATCCCAAGTTGAAATCTCTCGTCAGAGGAAACCATGCTCCTCAACCATCTTCTGGAACACCTAAGCTCAACATGATGGGTGCCACCCAGAAAACACTTAAAGCACCTATCATGCATGATACACCTACCAGGTGGGTCACACCCCCATGTGCTTTGTATGGCCAACAAGTTCATGCAATGAATATGTGCCATACCTTACCAGAGCTCAGAATCCTGCTCAACACACATGTTAGTACCACATATGCCCCTCAAGCTGAGACTAGGGGTACATCAAATCCATCAACCCCTAAAGTCCAAATATTTACGCACCAACAAAGCGTGTTCAATTTGTTCTCAATATGGTCATTACACACACCATTTCCCTGATCTCCCTAGATTTTAGAATGCATTGGAAACCATTCTCCTTACCCAACCCTTAGAGGAGGAGACACCTAATCTCATGAATATAACTACTATCCCTAGTAGTATCAGGATCATCTCTCAACCACAACCCAAAATCCAACCTCACGTCTTAAACCAGGGCCCGACAAGTTCGTACCTAAGCGGACGGATCCCTTTATCATTCAACGATGCCTCCCCAATGGGGCATATGTTATGCAATATTTAGAGGGCATAACACTCAATATCCCTGTCAACTGGTTGTATTTGAATTTTGTTTACCCATAATACAAGCACCCCCCCAGGGTGTGCCATTTTTTGAGTTATTACTTCTGCAGATTCCATACCTTTTTCAAGTCCTCTACTTCACTTGGTTATGTGTCTCATATGTGCAGGATCATTCTCAAAACACCCATACTAGTTTCCATCGGCATAAGAGCAAGATTTCACTCTTAGATATGATCACAGAATTTGCCTTCTGACACCAACATTTCCCCTTTCCATAGCCGAGATGTAATTTTATCGATTTCCTTGATTCGAAGTGGCATCAACATCCCAATTGAGGAGAACTCTACTCCCCCATGGGTGTTTTCCCTTTGCAAACCTTCATCATAATTGATACCCATGATGGTGATCAACCCACAAGACCAAGGAATTTGTACCCCACCAAAGTATGTTTCCTGAAACCAGCTATTTTATAGCTACACATTTACTCCCCTACCTCAGGCAGTGCCACAAAAACAAATTCCTCGGCACCTATCATGAAGGAAATTTCACCATGACCCACTCATACCTCCATGAGCATTTTATCCATCTGCAATTTTTTCTTCATATCATCACCTCCGCCAAGACAACAATGGGGCCCCCTTCCTCAAAGATCACCAACTCCATTCAATTATTCTCGTAGGAACATTTTTCATGGCATTGATACATGGGTTACCTATATTCGTGTTTGCAGAAACACCTCTCACTTCATCTAGGAAAAGGTTCTCAGATTCACTCAAAACCACGGGAACCCCTCCCATAATCAAATTGGTCCCCCAACATGCCCAAAACCATGGGAACCCCACCAACCATTCTTTATGTACAAACGATTCCCTGTTCCACTCGCATATGGGAACCAATAATTATTTTGGAAACAATCCCCTAGTTTCCTTTGATCAACAATGAAAGTATCCTGATACCTCATAGTCATGTCTCTTTCAGTCTTCAATCTCTCAAGTCTCGTGTTACTCACAAAGCCTCTATATGCAGTTTGTCTCACTCTGTCACATCCTCACTTGAAGTATGATTATGTTATCCCTTCTCCCAGTCTATCATCAATCAAAGAAAGTATGAGCCCCACGCTTATCATCTAGTCTTTTGTCAATTCAGTTAGTCACACTTGGTTACAACATGATCTTGGTTCATTAGACAAGGCCCCTATCTTGTAATGATTCTTTAGCTCTCATAGACGCCAAAGCCTCATACTCTATGAGTTGAAGAAGTAGCAGTAGTACCTTGGGATTCCTTTCAATCACTATAAGGGATCACCTCAGACTAAGTAAGGCGATTCCTTAATGCTCCTTAACTTAGTAGTATCCTCTATGCTCAACAACAATACATTTATTCGCATTAGTGGGAGTCAGGGGATCTAGCACAACATGGTCCCCATGGTTTCATGGTCATCACAAATCCCCACCCTTGTGGGCCTCTCCAAATTCTTGAAAGTTCTGCTTCTTCGGCACTAGTTACAACAACTCCAGGTTCATGTACTCTCGCATAGTTCGAGGCCACCCTCCTCCATTCCCATAGTTGTTTATAAGAGGTCCCTCGGTCTCTTAATTTTGTATCCATTCTGACACCTTTTCACAAGCATGGGGATGCCCACCTCATTTGTATAAAACAACACATTGGAAATCCTCCCCCATGGGAAGGTCACTCTTGTCCACACAGTTTGAAGAACCAACAGAGAAACCACATAAGAAATGATGATGCGTTATTAAATCTACGGTACCATTCAAACCTCATACATCAAAGGGCATCTGTTATCACGAAAAAATCACACACCTATAACAGTTTCGTGATTCACACGGTAAAGTATCATCAACATAGAACATGAACTCAATAAAAGATATCTTCATAAGGTCTAAAGAGAAGAATGAGTCCAATATTTCCCAAAAATAGTCGAAAGCCACAACTGCGCAAGTTAAACTCTAGTTACTCACTCTACAACGTGCACCTCAAGAAACACACACACGCTACAGTGCAGAAAATCCTTCGAGATCCGTGCGTCTGACACAAATGACAATATATCACCCACTAGCAGCGCATTGATGGCTCATGAAAGCTCCACGTAACCATTTGAATTTGAATTTGGCCTCTCACACACTTGGTTTCCTTAAATGGCCTCTTGGTGTTCTTTGAATCCAAAACATGAATCAATGGGTTCATACTATGATATTGTCATTTATTAGCCACCTCTTGGCCTATAAAAGAAGGCCATGGGCATGTTAATTGTAAGAAGATTTGAGAGAAAAGAAATGTTGTTAGAATTTGTTAAGATTCCCCTTAGCTCACCTCTTCCCTCTTACCAAGCATTCCAAATCTCCCTTGCCTCCTTCCCTCAATGGGAAAGTTCTCTTCTCACACATTGGATCATTAACCACACTTCAAGCATTTGGTTGGACAAGAAAAGCCTCCCTTAGGAAGAGTGTTTGCCTCCATTTGAAGCTCACCTCTCCAAGGTGCAAGGTGTTATATTAGCTTGACCATTGCGAAATATACAACTGGTTTGGATCACATTGGTTGTTGGAATTCACATTCTCTCTCCCCTTAGTTACTTTGTTTAAATTTTGCTATCATTTTATTGTTTTGCTTTGTTCCACTCTAACAATATATTGCAAAATCACTTGGGGTCACTCAACCAACCCACCAAGGGGATCCAAATACTGAGGCCTTGTTGCATCCTACAAGGCTTAGCCCCATCCCAAAGTGGGAAGCACTCTTGTGCATTATTTCCCACAACATTTAACACCACTTGAGGATTGGGAAGGGGGTTTGGTGGTGTGAGGTACCAAATAGGAAGCCCCAAAGTGAGCCCTATAAGGTTAAAGGTAGTCATTGTAGGGGTTTATGTCATTCTTGGAGGGTAAATTTGAAAAGGACTTGATGAATAAGAGTTCATGCTCATGGTTGTCCTATTATTAGGGAAACACAAGATGAATTATTTAGTGCACATTAGTTGGTGGGACCATGAGTAGCATTTTTAGTAAATAATTGGTGAGATTATTAAAGCAATGGTTAGGTAAATCAATTCAATTGTTTAGGTGGTTGTCCTTATCCATTTTACATTAATTATAAGGACTTGTCACAATATTTGCGATCATATACAGGTAGACCAAAAAATAGGTTAGCATATTAATATTCATTATGAATTGAAATAGAATCCAAAGGTGTAGAACAAGTAGTGATAGAGTCTATTGCTAAGGAACTTCTTGCAATATCACATATTCAAACCTTGGGTAACATGTGCCTCATGTTGGGGGATTGTGTGGGTGCACCTAGGGGTATAGTGGCAGTAGATGAGAATTAACCATGTGTCACGTGAATACAAGCCCCGCCTAGTTGTACTTGATTCCCATAAGAAATAAAATAATATGAATTGAAACCATTAAAAAACTAAAAAAAATAAGAGGAACATGAAGTAAATTCTAGAAATACAGGTAAATTTTATAAGTCCGCAAAGGAACACATTTAAAACTTCTTTTTATAAGTGGCCCTCAAGATTAGGCATGAGATGAACATAAGAATTATATCCATGAATTATGAAGGTAGGTAACATACTATAATAGTCCCTTAAACTCCATATACATTGTGTTATTTAAGATGAGATTTAATTTGTTTATGTAACTACCTAAATAAATTAGAGGCCTTCAACCAATAATTTGTGTTCATATCATTAATCAAATCTTGTTCTTTGTTGCCATTTACATGTGACCAATCAAATTTTTATAACCTATGTTCATATCATTAATCAAATCTTGTTCTTTGTTGCCATTTGCATGTGGCCAATCAAATTTGTGTAACCTTAAGAGAGACTGAAATATTGAGTCATGCTCCAAATAAATATTGCAATGCCTTCTTTTAAGAGAATTAAATCATCTTTATAATTTAATCCAAATGTTTGTAAAAACTTATAAAAAAAGTTAGTTATATCATTAATATGAAACTTTCTATTTTCAAAAATCTAAGTAAATGTCCTTCTAATCAAAGCAAAATTAACTTTATTTAAATTCTTAATTCAAAATTGGCTTTGCTAAAATGTCATTTTAATGTACTTAACCATACACATTAAGTTTATCCTTAATTACACCATATTTATTTTAACATTAAATGAGAAGTTTACATAAATAGATCATTGCAGCCCAATCTTTATGTTTTATATTTATACAATATACTACATATCAATGTGACTAGCTTTAGATAGATATATTATTATTTTAAGTGGAAAAAATGGCATGGTTCTTTTAAATGATTAAGTTTAAATATTGACACAATTGTATGATAAACATGAAGTATCATTTTACTTGTACTCGTTGATATTGATATGCATGCTAGTTTTCCAACTTAGGAAATAGAACATATGACAAAAATAAACATTATTTAATGGGAAAAGTTCACCTCGATCTTTTAAATGGTTATTATTAAACTTAGATACTAATGCAATAATGGGATAAACATGGGATAAATATTGATATGCATGATAGTTGTCCACATGAAGAAATAGCATCCTCCCTTGTTGATTGCAAATCCCAAGGTTAGCTTTCAAATAATGGGGTAAAATAAGATTTATATGATGAGGTTCCATTTTGGAAAAAGTACTTCCCTTTTGGAAAAAATACTTCCCATATGGAGTGAGAATATGCTTCAATAACCTTGAAATATGTGAGTGGAGATTCAACCATATCACAACCGACATAGAAAGTGCCATGATATTTATTAAACTTCCAACACATCACAACCGACATAGAAAGTGCTATGATTAGATATTATCTTTTCATATAAATGCTAGAAAGTCTCCAAGATCAATGATTGTGGAACATTGTTGGTGATTGGAAGTATGGTTGAACCTTTTGACGAGTGTGGACCCTCTTAATAATGCAAGGTGAGACCTTTGAATTATTTATATGATAAAAGAGAAAAAAATCAATATATTGTCAAATTCTAATTTATAGAAGCCTAGAAGAGGCATGGACCAATATCAATTTCAATTTCAAAAATGCTATGCAAATCCAAAATGAAAAGTTTTGTTATCATTATCATGACCATGAGGGGATTAATAATAATATAAACGTAGTTATATTTAAGCAAGAATGAAAAGGTGAAGGTAAAGATTGCATGTGACTATGCTATTGGTAAAGATTGCATGTGACTATGTTAACTATGGGAGGAGGAAGAGGAGCCACCAATTTTTAAGATTATGGCTAAGTTAAACATCAATTTTGGTGTATGAGACTCCCTTGTTTGTAAGACATATGGTATTTTTTGCACAATGATTTAACTATTAAAGTTTATAGACGTATATATACCCTACATCTTCTAGATTTGAACCTCAAACTAAGACATCTATGCATATGTATATAAACGAGTAGCTATATAACTTCAATACTCAAGCTTGTTATGTCTTTGGAAAGAAAACCAAATACTGATATAAAAGGACCATTTCAATCATCAACTAAATAATATTATAGTTAATAAATCGAAAGTAAGGTTTAGTTTTCAAAATAAACAATAGTATTGTTGTCCCATATCCATTATCAACCTTCTCAAGCAATTGGTGATTTTAAGACAAACATACAATATTTAAATCACCTCATTGTGGCCTCTAACATCTACAATCAAGATGGAGTCTTTCCATGGTAATGTACCCAACTTAAAGACCGTGTGATGTAAATATCAACGTTCCAACAACTTAATATTGAACCATAACAATCAAGTACATACCCAAGACAAAATTGATTTGTAAAGAGCATTGCCAACAAAATTTTGGGGTAAAGTGTGGTCTTCAATATGTCGGTAATGTTGAAATAGCAGTTCTTGTTGGTTCATTACAATATTTATGGATCTTCTACAGACAAACATAGGATAATTGATAATTTACTAGAAGAATCAACTATGTAGTCGATTGGATAGTTTATTGATGATTAATTAAGCATACAACTAGACGATCTACAAAGCAGTTGATTGGTCAGGCAGTTAGAACAAAACAAGCGGATATGGCACAAAATAGGGAAAAAATCACTAAGGCTATTATGTGTTATTACCCAACTATGTGGTCCTATTTTTCCTCACTTTAGGGGAGTTTGTTACATCTTGGTGCTAAAAACGGATGCCTCAATGGATTGATTGAGTATATCGTGTGGGATAATGTTGTTGTAAATTATTCTTTGTGATAGCATATGCATTCTTAATGCATGTTGATCTGTTTTTATATTGTGCTATGATATTTTTTGCTTGACTGTTGTAATGGTGTCTCTTGACACCGCGTCTTCTTGGAATAATTAGTCTATAATCTATCTAATTCTCTAACATGGTATTAGAGCTATTAGTTTGACTCACAACCTATTATTTACAAGTCTTTTTAGATTTTCATGTAAACATGCCCTATTGAGTCATCTATCTAATTGATTGACTTAGGGTTATAACTTGCAGACTGTATTAGGGTTTAGATCAATAGATTAGCATTGTGGCTTCCAATAAAGATATAATGATTTTTAATGGTCGCAATTATGGATTATGGTCACCATATATTGAAAATTTATTGAAAAGTAAGGCACCTTTGAAATTCATTAAGTTCGGGATCCTAAATCTGAAGAATAATCAACAAAAGGTTGTCATCAATGGGAAGAAGGATGAGTCCATATGACTCATTTCCACCTACATTTCGAGGGATATTTATTTTCATAAAAGAGGGATCAACTCTTCTAATCAAGTCTAGAAAATGTTGAAAAATCTATTTGATAATATTGATGAAAGTCAGGTTATGCAAGTTGAGAAAGAGCTGATCTATCTGAATCCTCTCTATTTTGAAAGAAATGAGGACTAGTTGGATTGTGTCAAGGAGATACAATTGAATCTAGGTTAATGTGGTAAGGACTTTCCAAAGAAATATGTTTAACTCATTGAATTAATCCTCATGAATCTAAAAACATCATATGATGTATTTTGTTTGAAATTTTTTGCTAGTCGGGATTCCATAAAAGAAGATGGTAACGGATATACCTTTGATTATTCTATGAATTGATAATTAGGGCACATGATAAACTACTTGATGAAGGTAAATACTATGTCAAGTAGCAGGCCCCTTTGTTGAAGGGAAAAGGTCGATAAAACTACAAAGAAAGAGCTCGACAATGCAACCAAGAGAAAATGTGGGATTGCATTGTTTAGAGTGAAAAGAAGAAGCATGATTAGAAGAATTAGACTAACAAATGTAGAAATAATAATCCATATCCTCATTACAATAATTTGTGACACATGGAGAAGGATTGCTAGAAGAAGACTAGACATCCAAAAGAGAAGGTCAAGAGCCTTGAAGAATATGTGTGGACTATAAAATCGTCCAATGTTCAACATTGATTTCCAAAAGGTAAGGAAAAAAACTACACATTTTATGTTAGTGCTTCTCAAGCCACACATGCTCACACTACAAAAAGAGAGTGGATAGTTTATTCTTACTATACACATCATATGGTTAAATATTCCTCTCTCTTTCTTCTTTATGTGAATATCTAGTAAATAAGATATTTGTAGCAGATAAGTATGCACTTATTGTTTCTAGTTGTGGTGACATTGAATGTCAAAATGATGTGATCACCGATATGTATTATGTACCCAACTTGAGTGCTATTTTTTTTCTAATGCCTCAACTTACCTAAACTAGAAAAAGGTTGAATTAATGATTAAGATAAGCCTTGTTGTGAAACATGTAAACAACAATTGGGAATCCATTTTTGCTAGGGTTCCTTGATCCTTAAAATGGACTATACAAGTTCACTAATGTTCTCAAGAGAGATTCTTGACTAACAACATCTATAGCTCAAATCGATGACCAATGTAAAGGTCGGCATGAATGAATCTTAGAGTCTAAATTTTAGAAGATCGAAACTAATGGTGAAACTTAAAATGATTACTTAACCACCTAAAATTGTTCCCCCTAATGGAGTATATAAAGGGCGCGTGTTTGGAAAGAATCATATGATTCCTTTGAAATAGAGAAAGCATGGAGAGCAAAGACTCAATTGGAACTTATCCACATTGATCTATGTTCCTGTAACAAATCATCAGTAGAAGGTGCGAGGTATGTTTTAACCTTCAATGATTGTTTTTCTAGGTACATTTGGGTTATTTCTTGAAGAATAAGAGTCATGTATTTGAAACATTCAAGGAATTTAGGAAACGAGTTGGTTGGAAAGAAATACAGTCAACCTATGAAATTGTTAAGATCAAACATTGGTGGTGTTGGAAATATTGTTTTCATTAATTTAAAAGGAAAGGATATATTGTTGTCATATAATACAACAGGATAACCTGGAAAATACAAAGGTGAGTTATCCTCCAAATTCTTTAATTGTAGTGGAATAGGACATTTTGCTACTAGGTGCCCATATGAAAAGAAAGATATTGGTGATGAAGAATAATATGTCTCCAAGGAAACAAACTTAGTTGATGAAGAATATGAAGACAATCAAAGTTCAAATACAAGAAATCAAGAACATTATGAAATAGATAAGGAATTTTATTTTGAAGGGGAACCTATTTGTGATCTAGATGAATTCACAAAACTCAAAAGAGATAATTAGTCACTAAGGGAACAACTGTAAAAGTATTAAGAAGAATATCAGAATTCAAAAGAAGAGATGTCACACAACACTGAAGAATCAGAAAGGATCATTAGTGAGCTAAAGATTCAACTAGAAGAAAAGGAAGAAAATTTTGAGAAACTTGAAGCATAAATTACATCTCTAAGAATAGAATTAGAAGAGACAGTTACCCAGTTTAACACAAATTTGAAATTTGAAAAGAGTATTGTGATTTTAGATGAGATTCTCAACTGTAAAAGGTCATCATTTATCTTGAAACGAGCATTTGTTATGAAAACAACCAGAAGAAATTTGAAGAAGATGAAAACCCTAAGTCACCCGAAAATAAAATTGAGGAGAAGCCTACAAACTAGGTTCTTCAAAGCTCCAATTACAAAGAAGACAACACCGTGAAAAGAAATCATGACCAGCAAAACACTAATTTCTTACTCAAGAAAGGTAAGGATGAGTTTAAATAAGCTTGTCCATTAAGAAGACCCTTAACAACTAGGTATCAAGGTTACTTTTCTGGTTACTATTTTTCTTGCAATGGTTTTGGTCATAAAGCTATATATTGTAGAAGAAACAACAACAGTTTAGTCCATGGACTCTCAAGGAGAAATTACAACTTATTAAATTATAACATCATATGCTATAATTGCAACAATTATGGACATATAGAAATGTTTTGTAGAAGTAATTTTAGAAGAAATGTGAAAGAGAATACCCATGTCAAACATATCGAGAAATGCACAAAAGTATGGAGGAGGAAATAAAAAGAGCAAAAGAAAGAAGACTATGGACCAACAATATATGCTTACACTGGATTTTCAAGACAAGTGATAGAGAACCAAACCAAGTATTTCATTTTGAAGGACAACAAAGACAGTGTAATGTTCGAAAGAAAGGGCTCTCTTACAATGATGATTAAATAGATAGTGTCTTGTATGTTAAGGATTTGAAAGATAATCCTCTCAGTCTTAATAATGACTCTCAAGTCTGCAAAATGAAGAAGACCTCGCAGAAAATGAGGTAGAGTTTGGTGAAGAAGGTAATGGTTGCTTAACTTGAGCATTTTTGTGGCTAAATTTGTGGAAGGAGATGGTTTGCAAGAAATGCATGCTCTAGAAATGAATGGGGAACATTCATGAAACGTTATCAATAGAAAGAGAACTTGATAAATAACTTCATGATGCAAACAATCAGATATGATAATATATTTCTTACTATAAAGGTATCATCTCATTCATAATGAAAGAACATCAATAAAATTGACAGAACTAGAGAATTGAATCAATTAGCTAAGCATGCCAATGAATCAAACTCATCAAGATGTCACTGTTGCTCAATGTATGATTCAGAATGTGCAAAGTGTTAATGATTTATTTGTAGTTGGTCTAGAAGAATCAAAAAATAGTATGTTTACTCTGGAGGCTAATGAGAATTAAGAACTAATATTGTGGTTCATGATCCAATATTTCCTTCAACAAAGAAAAGATTAGCTCAAAAGGATCCCTAAGTGAAGAAGAAGAACTCAAGAAGCAATAAAACAGACTTTAAAATATCTTCATGTGCACAGAGAAAAAACATGATAAAGTGATTGGTTGCTAAGGTGCAAATATGATTTGGAAGCGTCTATTCTCAACAATTAAAATGATAGACTTCAAGAATTAGCTAAGCAAGACAACTCACAAAATAACAGTTGTTCCAATCAAGTAGTTTAAAATATTGGTGCTTCCAAAGTAACAGAAGAAGAGATAAATGTTAAAGGGATATGAAGCTGAAACAATGAAAAGATGATCAACCTGGATCAAAATATGAAAACATTGGCATGGTTTAAGAGACCATGGTTATTGATGAGAGTACCTTTGTGAGAGACGATTTGAATTTCTACAAGGTTGAGTTCTTTGAGGAAGTTTAAGTGTGGGAGTTCAAGATTGAGTTTCCAATAGAAATTGATGACAACACTTGCAATATACCATATATTTCTAAAGGTCGTGACATAAGCTTCAATGGGGATGATTTGCCCAAATGGATTAGTTACTATTAATTTAACTAAGCTTATATATAGGGATATTAAGATAAGCAACATGTGGTTGTTTTACAAATCTAATTCAAATGAATAAATCCTAGAAATATTTGTGATTGTGAAGGTACTCTAAAAATTCAAGCAAAGATTCCTCCACAAGTAGCAATTAGTACAAGAATTGTAGGTTGTTGGTTTAGAATAGAGATAATAATACAATGAGAGTAAAATTAAAACAAATTGCAGAATGCACAAGAAGATAAAAATGAAGGAGCATGAAGATAAGGGGAGTTACAAGAAAACCACAGAAATCTATAGCAAAGAAAAGAAAGAACAGTCTTGGGGGGAATCAGTCCCAAGGTGATGTATAATTCCAAGGGGAGAAACCTCTTTCCAATGATTAGGTGTTGTGGGAAAAGGGAGATTTGTAGTCAAGAAACGAGGTGCAGACACAAGGATAAGCATAAGATCAGGGGGAACATCCCTTTGCCATTAATGTTAGAGGGGGGTAAATTGCATAGGGAGAGAAGCTGAAAATAATGGGATAACTGCGCAGATAGAATTGCGCAGAAACATAATTGTGTAGAGATAAAATTGCAGACAAGGGGACTATCTACAATTTTGTTGCGAAATAGTCTAAAGGTTTCCATCGATGACAAAGGGGGGTATTGTTGGAAATATTGTTGTCATTGATGTTAAAGACAAATATATATTGTTTTCATTAATTCCAAAGACAAGGGGAGACTACAGATAGCGATTGCAAGATGAATATTGTTGGAAATATTGTTTTTGGATACCCTGTTTGGATACCTATATTTGAATTCACTTTTATTCTAAATACCTAGCTCAAATTGGAGTATAGGTTACATGGTTGTAAATATTATTATGAGACCTTCACAACCGTAAATGTAAATCCCTCTAACTGCATGGGAATGAGGAGATATGAAATAATTTTGTAAAGTCAACCTAGCCAGAATGCTAGGTCTGCCCTGCTAGGATATTGAACAATGTTATGGCATCAAAATATATTATTTTTGAAGAGTATAAATATAAAGAGGTGCTCCTCATTTGTTCTTTCATTCATCCATTAATGGAGCTCTAAAAAAGGCGCACATTTGTGGAGGAGGAAGTTCTTCTAGGGTTTGAAGATGGATTTGAAGATGTTTTCTAGGTTTTGAAGATATTATTGATGGTTTTTCTTAGGGTTTCTAAGGTTCTCTAAGAAATAGAAGGTGCACCTTATGAAAAGGAAGGTAAGTTTTCTTGCAGGTTCTTCTTTGAATGAGGCTAAGATAGAAGGTGATTATGACCAATTTTGGAGCTAACTTGAAAGTGGTCGTATAAGGAATATTTGAAGTAAGTTATGAAGAAGGTTATAAGGCATAGTTGAAGACTGTGTATAAGTTGAAGTTACAAAGAAAAAATGTAGGTATTGTGATGAATGCACATTAGTGAGGATTTTCTTACGCAAAACATAACACGACAAAAAGAATGTAGGTGTTGCAATGAATGTGCAGTACTGAGGATTTTATTGCGCATAATAGAGCACGACGGGAATAATGTCGGTACTATGATGAATGCGTAGTAGTGAGAATTGTTTTATGTAGAGCAGAGCATGACATGAAAGTTGGTGCATAGTACATCAACACAGAATATATGATTGTTTTGCATTGTGGAGAACATAAATGTAAATTGATGAGCATGAATTAGAGTTTCTTTGTGTAATACAATGCAAGAAGGTAAACAAGTGAACAAGAGTTAGAGTTGCATTATGTAATACAACGTAGGAAGGTAAATGAGTGTACATGAGTTATAGTTTCTTTGTGTAGTACATAAATGTAAATTGATGCACATGAATTAGATTTTCTTTGTGAGGGGCAGTGCATAACAAGCAGGTGGATGCATGCAGTGTATTAGTACAAAAGAAAGGCTTGAAGTAAGAAGGAATGCCATATTGAGTCTAATGAAAAATACGCAGGACGTGTTATAGGAGTAGAATTTGAAAAGGTTGAAGCCACAAAAGTTGAAAGCACCGCGAAAATTGAAGACATCATAGAAGTTGAAGATTGTGCATAAACAGGGAAAAAGTTGAATGTAGCACATGTAACACCCCAGTTTTGACCCTGTTTGCATTAAAAATGTATATGATGTATATATTGTAATTAATCATGGTGAGGAGCTAAAGGAAAAATCCCTACCATTGATTTATCATTTTATGTTTTGGCGATTAAAATCAATGCCAATGGTATTTTGTGCTGGCCAGGCACATTATAATTTAGGACATCGTGTAAATATGCAATTTAATTAAAATACCCACAACCATCTATGTCAATGCAACATTAAAGAGATGGGGGCATGATTTCCTAAGGATAAGGTAGGGTGGGGGGGGGGGGGGGTATTCAAACCTTTGGGCCAATGGGGAACATCCAAATGTCAAAGGGAGAACCCATCAAACTGTCAACTACCCATTTTGTATCTTGTGCCCAATCATTTGATTTTGCCAGAAATTGGTTAGGTTAGTTATTGCATGAGAATGGGCAAGGTATAAGAGTCAGAAATTCGAATTTGGGAAAGTATCGATTTTTGGGTAAATGTTTTTTTACTTATGGGGAAATTCATTGCCCAAAAATGCTACCCATTCCCTCATGCATTCACGCCCTCCTCTTCATTCACGTTTTTGGAGCTCCTGTGCACTCTCATTCACATTTTTGTAGTTTCCTATGTTTTTCCCCATGGCTGGGAAGTTGATTTGCTAACATCGAGTGGCTGGGATCTCTGCTAGGAATTTTTGTTGTTGTTTTCCTCATTACTTGGCTGGGAAAAAATGTTTTTGGGTGCACAAGGAATTCGATAAGAGCCCCACGATTTTTTATTGTTGGATGAATCTGTTTTTTCCCACGTAAAGGCCATAAACGTTTCTGGAAATCAAATTGTTGTTAGGGGGATTTTTTTACCCATCTTGGCAATTAGTTTTGTTTCCAAAACTGTTTTTCCTCAACCCATAATTTTGTATCTTGCTGTGTGTGCATATTTTTCGTTGATTTGAACTGGTTGGGAGTGGAATTGGGTCTGAACTAGTTTGATAAACCTAGTGTATGAAGGAACCTCACAGACAGATCTAGAGGGGTTGGTTTTCTTCTTTTCACACCCTGAATAGCACTGGAATGGAAGGCATATCCTGAGGGACTGTGTAGCAGAGAAGGGCATGCTTCCTTGTGTTGGGTGTGTAGATGTGTAGAAGTCAAGCAAAATCTGGTGCGGTGTCCATAGCTCTGTGATTGAGCTCACTAGCTTAGCAATTCAGCCTTCCACCTCCCTAGCAGCCTGATAAACCCAACTATGTTTGGCTTGGCTGAATTTTGATATACCTTGTTGGAGTAGGGTCCCGCAGCTACAGAAGAAGCTGCTAGTTTTGGCGGAGAGATAAGTTTTGGCGGAAAGAGGATAAGATGGAGCTACGACGCCGTAGCACAGTTCCAGCTGCAGAGCAGAGTCGGAAACCATGACTTTTTGAGATACGAAAGTCAAAGAAAGGCAACGGTACCTGAGTGACCGAGAAGGGAGAGCTCACCCACTGCATTGAAGGCAGCGGTGGAAGACAGGAGGGCTCAACGACCCTCATAAACAAGAAGGAGCAACGAGGCTTAAGCATTGAAGACGAAGGACAGAAGAGCGAAGCGGTGCATAGTACCCATGATCAGTGCCAGGAAGCATGGAAGACTGCAGAGAGCTGTGGTGTGACGGGAAGCGGCTACCTCAAGGACAGAGAGGACCGACTGTCACTAATTAGGGTTTGGGTTACTGTTGGGACAGGCCCATAGTGTTGTAATGGCACGACCTTCGGGCTTCCTATATAAGAATATATTTTGTATTGTAAAGGGTTAGCTAGTCAGTTAGCTAGTCAATTAGTTAGCCAGTCGGTTAGATAGAGAGACAGTCATGATTGAAATAGGAAATAAGGATAAGTAAACTGTTGTAAAAGCCGAGCTCTGGTTCTGGTTCTAGCAGTAGCAATCTTACTAAAACCAGTAGCCGGCTTGTAGAGCATGCATGTAACGATCCGCAGGGATCGACTGAGAGGGAAGAGTATGTTGTAAGAGAGACAGCATAAAGGTAGAGAAGAAAGATCTAAGAGAGAAGATCTTGAGCTGCCTATGAGGCGTAGCAGAACTGTGTTTGCCTTCCCTCAAGCTATAATAGAGAAGCACAGTTTTGTGGATGTAACTCCCATCCTGGGGGCGAACCACGTTAAAATCCCGTGTTCTGTGATTGATTTACATATTGTGTTTATTTGCTGCATCTATCCGATTATGTTATGCAATTTGCTTACAGTTGATGTATGAATGAGTTGTTTAGTTATAACACTACAGGAAGATATATACAAGTTGAAATCCTTGGCCCGTCGTATAAGGCCTACTTATGCTTGCCTTATATAGATAATTAATCATAGTAAGACAGTCTGGGTATCAGGTCTTGCGCGTTGACACGAACAACGCTAAGTGCGCTAGGCCGCGGTTGGAGGGTATCGCAAGAAGGCGATACCGCACCGGCAAAGGAGCTGCGGTGCGCGACTCCGTGGGTTGAGGACTTAGCGTTGGACAGGAGTTTCGTGTCGCACGGTGCGCGGCGCTGCGGTGAGATTGGGACTATTGTGAGAAGGAAGAAGTCGTGAGAAGAGAGGGAACCCGCGTGACGCGCGCAAGGGTAGAGACGCTGCGAATAGAAGAGCTGCGTGACGACGAGGTTGCGCAACGCACAGACACAGAGAGAGATCTTGCAGCCAGAAGAGCTACGCGCCACCAGTAGGACTGCCACAGAACCTAGTCCAAGGTGCTTGAGTCCTTGGCCAACCCATTAGATTCACTTCAGGTGAGACTTCAGGCCGCCTTGTAGTCTGTCGCTGAAAGGGCCAGTGAGTTAGGGGTGTTGTTGGTTGATAATAGTAAACCCGGGTCTGCCCATGCAATCAACAAATGGTTCCGTTGCCGGTTTAAACGACTGGGAGTTAATGTTCTGTTGGCATCCTACTAGAGAAGAGTTTCACCAGTGGCTAGATTCAGACTTAAGGGAGTTCGCCAAGAAAGAGAATCGGAGTCCAAGACTGAGCACAAAAGCCTGGTTAGAAAAGCATATCGCTTCAGACATACACGCTATATTTTTTGCAACCTATGGAAACGAGCTTTTCGACTGGTTATCCAAGTTGACAGATAGGAACACATTCAAGAAGAAAAGAAACATTGTCTGGACACCGGAGCTGATTCAAACCGTACAGAGCCTCGACAATCCGATTACGAGAGCAGTGGACTTCTGGCTGACAAGTGTGCTAGAAGGCTTTGTTACAGAATTTGCAGTTGACCAGAGAAAGAGCTTCAGCGCAACTGAACGATACTTCTTCAGAGGATATCATGGTAAGTACCTAAAATATCTAAACTTGTCCCTTAAGATGCTGCTATATGAAAAAGGAACAATGGATCTAGTTTCAGATGAATAAGTAAAGATAGTGATGTCACAAGAGTTTGAAAGTGATTTTGATGACATTGGACGAACCCGTAGTGGAAAGAAGTATAAAGTAGATTTTAGCTCTCATGTATTTGAAGACAGTTCAGACAGTATTAGACAACAGAGCCCTAGCACCACAGAAGAACCAGAGGGGGATATCCCTTACCACCCCTACACCCCACAGAAACAGACAGGGACTCAGAATAACCCCGTAGGTACTCCATCTAGTAGCTCACAGCCAGTACCTACTCCCGCTACAGCACCTTCACCTACACCGCTGAGTGGTAGTATCCCAGTCAGTCAGAACCCACCACAGAGAAATAGAATGGGAGACGACATGAAGCTACCTATTTTTAAAGGTGCAGGAGCAGAAGACCCGGAACAGCATTGGTTCCTATGTGAAGCCATGTGGACCATTAAAACAATCAACGATGATAACCTTAAACTTGTACAGTTGGTCACCACACTCAGAGACAGAGCCTTGACATGGTACATAAAGTATACTACATTGCCCAAGACGCTTGCCCAGGTCAAGAACGCCATGATCAAAGAGTTTAAGAAACCTAAGTCTGAGTCTCAGTGCATTACAGAGCTTAATGATATTAAGCAGCTACCATCAGAGTCAGTATGGGACTTTGACCAGAAATTCAAAGCTCTTATAGACCAAGTAAGTTTTGAGTTTGCGCCGGAGAAGCATAAGGAATGGTTTATTGCAGCGCTGCTCCCTCATATTAGAATGCCACTAATGCAGCAGAAACTCACTACTCAAGATGAAGCGCTGGAGATGGCAATGAAACTAGAGGCTTCACCTCTAGCAGAGACTACCACAGGCATGACAACCCTACAGAACCAGTTGGCCAACCTCACGTTACAGATGCACGAACTTAAGAAAGGGAAAGAGGCTATGCAAGACATATGGTGCATAAAGTGTAGAGCACAGGGTCATACCAAAGACAACTGTCCAGTCTTCGCAGAATATTTAGCATCAAGAGCTCCTAACCCCTTACCAAGAACACAAGGGCCATGGTGTGAAATATGTAAAACACAAGGACATCCACCTCAGCAATGCCCTTTGCTTCAGAATTATGTACAGACACCTAAGAACCTATACTGTGTCTTCTGTAAGTCCGTCGGGCATGATCAACAGGACTGCCGAGCTTATGATCTCATGTCAGAGAGAAAACATGATGTGTACAGAGTCCAAGCAGACACACAGGGTCCAGCAACAAGACCACAGTCGAATCAGGCTTACAGAGGCCGTGCAAGAGGATTCAGAGGATGAGGCCGTGGAGGAGGCTTTGCACGTGGAGAAGGATTTGGTCGAGGAGGAGGTTTTGGCCAAGGTCATGGGCCAATCACTTGTTATAATTGCGGAGTTGTAGGACACTACGCTAGGGACTGTCAGAGCCCCACTACTACTTGTAATTACTGAAAATCTTATGACCATACCATAGAAGAGTGTCCTATCCTAATAGCTAAGATCAAAGACCCTAAGCCAGCGGTACATCAGAACATCCAGCTTATTGTTGCTGAGCAGGTAGAACCAGAACCAAGAGTCAATATTGTGACTAGGAGCGGTGCTTCCACCAGTGGCACATCGCAGGAGACCGAAAAGAACACAAGTCAGGGGTGGGTGCGCAGAGCTCCTAGTAAAGCAACAGCACTCGACCTACAGAAGAATAAAGAGACATTTCATGAAGCTAAGGCTTCCTTCGATGAACCGACACAACCAGGATCGCAGGTACCGCAGCAAACACCTTGTGGCGATAGCCCTGAGCAGGCACAGCAGGCTACCACATCGGGAAGATGCGACGAGGATGAATCGACAGGAAGTGTACAATCCTTCCTGCACAGCTACTTGAAACTCCTGAGAAATGACAAAGCTGTCGGTGAGCTATAGCGCATGATAGATCAGTGTCAGCAACCCTCTCTCTCGGGCAGTGCACATCGCGCTGTCCATAATATTACAAGACACACAAGGACAGGAAGAGAAATGAAATTCACAGCGTAGATTGGTGAGTTTGAAATGGAAGAGGTTGTCTTAGATCTCGGATCAGAGGTGAATGTTCTAACCAAGCAGACATGGGAACAGATGGGTAGCCCTCAGTTAGCCATATCACCTATCCACCTAAGATTAGCTAATCAGCAGCGAGTATCACCATTGGGTCGACTACCACAGGTGCCAGTTGACATTGACGGAGTTCGTACTTTTGCGGACTTCGAGGTTATAGAAATAACTGGTGACAGTCGACCATATCCAACACTATTAAGTATTGATTGGGCAATTGGTAGCAAGGCTGTCATTGAACTAAAGAGAAGACAAATGACCTTTGAGGATGCGCAAATCCGGGTCATCGCACCACTGGATCCTTACCAAGGTCCTAGGTATATTGAACCCTTACGAGCAGAGGAGGAAGCACATAACATGGATAGCCTTTACCAGATGACTGCGAACCAGAACGACTACATCAACCCAACCGCAGAAGGGAACATTAGTTGGCAATGCGACAGCTCATGCGCATCGGATTCTGATGTCGGCCTAGAAAACTGGCAGAATAGACTTTACGAAGTCTCAGCTCGTAGATGTGCGTTTATGAGTAAATCACTGCGATGGATTGGGGCGGAGACCACTGATATTCCATCATACAATGGACTGACAGATATCCAGGACTTCCTTGAGCAGTTTGAGCAACAGATGCCTTACGAACAGAGAATCACAGCTATGGACCTTGCAGCACGAGCCACACCCGCAAGATGGTGGTACGCGCATAAAGAAAATATCGCATCATGGGATGATATTAAAAGATTGATGGCGATCAGATTTTTGGTCGACAAAGAGTATGTTCAGCAGAAGTACACAGGAGAAATTGATCCTAGAGCACACATTCAGACATGTGAACAGAGCTGGTCGGACATTCCAGAGGATGAATGGGTACACAAATTCATTCACACATTGGACACAGTTCCAAGGAACTGGTACACAGAGACTGAATTACGCAAGGGGATGACTACATGGTCACTTATGACAGACAGTTTCCTGCTCACCTTTGCGTTTGAATCAGAACATCCAAGTGTTGCTTAGGCCCTAGACATAATCAAGACCAAAATATTTGAGGATTGCACCATCTCAGTGCCAGCCCAACCTGAGTGGACTATCCAGCTAGAAGAGGCATTGGAATGCTATAATTTTACATCAGAACCAGAGGAGGGGGAGGAGGACCCTCGTAACACCAACATTCCAGAGTCAGAAGGAACTCGCGATGTTGGAGGACCACCGCTAGAGACTCCAGCAATCACTGAGCCCATCAAGATTAAAAAGGTCAATATTGGCACAGATGCAGAACCTAAGTTTGCCTCTATTGGAGACTATTGGAATGATGAAACAGTCGGACAGATTGCAGATTTGTTACATGACTATCAGGAACTATTTCCCACCAAGTTCACGGAGATGAAGGGAATAGTCGGAGACCTGGGAGTTATGAGGATACCATTGAAAGAGGATGCTAGACCAGTTAAGCAGCACCCATATCGATTAAACCCGCGTTACAAAGAAAAATCAAGGACGAGATCGATAAGATGCTAGCAGCAGGCATCATTGAACCCATAGAAGAAAGCGAATGGGTTAGCCCCATGGTCGTCCAAGAGAAGAAAACAAAAGGAGACATCAGAATCTGTGTCGATCTGCAAAAACTCAATGATGCATCACTTCATGATCCATTTCCGACACCGTTCACTGATGAGGTATTAGACAACATGGGAGGACAGGAGGTCTACTCCTTCACTGATGGCTTTTCAGGCTACCAACAGATCAGAATACATCCAGAAGATCGATCTAAGACCACCTTTGCAACAGAATGGGGCTCGTTCCAGTATACGGTAATGCCCTTTGGTCTTAAGAATGCACCAGCTATATTTTCTAGAGTAGTCGTTGCTGTATTTAAATAATACATCCATAAATTCTTAGAAGTATATTTTGATGATTGGACTGTATTTGGACTAATTGACAAGCATATAGGAGACTTAAGACTGATGTTAGAGAAATGTAGGCAGTACCAGATTTCTCTAAACTTGAAAAAATGTATATTCTGTGCACCATTTGGTATCTTGTTGGGTCACATTGTTTGCAGACAAGGCTTGATGGTAGATCCAGCGAAGATCACCATCATTGTAAATCTTCCAGCACCCAACTCAGTCAAGCAACTAAGGACAGTACTTGGTCATACCGGGTACTACAGAAATTTCATCAAGGGCTATGCAAAGATTACAGCACCAATGGAGAAATTGCTGAAGAAAGATGTAAAATTCCTATGGAATGAGGAATGTCAGTAGAGCCTAGACATACTTAAAGAAAAGATGGTTACAGCACCCATCCTAGTGTTTCCAGACTGGACTAAGCCATTTCATGTACACGTGGATGCATCTGGCATCTCACTAGGATTCGTCTTGACACAGCCAGGAGAAGGGGATCTTGACCATCCCATCGCATATTCCAGCAGAAAGCTATCAACAGCGGAAAAGAACTACACCACAACAGAAAGGGAGGGCTTAGCTATGGTATATGTGCTGCAGAAGTTCAGGCACTATCTATTGGGCGCCTCGTTTAAAATGTTTACTGACCATTCTGCATTGAAGTACCTAGTCAATAAACCAGTGTTAGGGGGGAGAATCTACAGATGGTTACTCCTCTTTCAGGAGTATGATTTTGAAATCATTGTGAAACCAGGAAGACTGAATGCTAGACCAGATCATCTGTCGCGTATAGACTCAGGGGAAGAGCCCAGTAACCTAGATGACAAATTACCAGATGCACCGTTGTTCTCTATCTAGATCGCAGATGACTACTATACTGACATTATTCAATTCCTCACTACAGGAGTAGCACCTGATGAGTTTACTAAGCAGCAAAATAAACAGTTGGTTGTTAAGGCAGCAGACTTCACCCTCATTGCAGGATGCCTATACAAGTTAGGCCCAGATGAAGTTCTACGCAGATGTGTAATGCCGCATGAAAAAGACGTTATTATCAGAGAGGCACATTCAGGAACCGCAGGAGGTCATTTCGCTGGAAAGTCGACTGCGCAGAAAATCCTGGAGGCAGGATTATGGTGGCCTACGTTGCATAAAGACACCAAGGACTTTTGCAGATGCTGCGATATCTGCCAGAGGGTGGGAAAACCCTCTCGACGCGATGAAATGCCGCTGTGACCGCAGGTCACGTTGCATGCATTTGACAAATGGGCTATAGATTTTGTGGGTCCTATCAACCCACCAGGAAAGCGCACGGGAGCGAGATATATTATTACCGGAACAGAGTACCTCACCAGATGGGCAGAGGCCAAAGCAGTAAGAAACTGTGATGCTGCTACAGCCGCACAGTTCCTATTTGAAAATATCATCAGTAGATTTGGATGCCCAGTAATTTTGATGAGTGATCAAGGCACACATTTCTTGAACAGCACTATTGAGGCATTGACAGAAGAATTCCAGATTCAGCACTATAAGAGCACTCCCTACCATCCACAGGATAATGGTACGATGGAGGCCTTCAATAAGATTCTAGAAAATGCTCTTACTAAGATCTGCAATAACCAAAGGAATGACTGGGATCTCAGAGTTAACGCTGTATTATGGGCATACAGAACCACATGCAAGAAACTTACGGGACACACACCTTTCAGCTTGGTATATGGACAGGAGGTTGTTATTCCTATGGAGTATATTCTTCCCAGTTTAAGAATCGCTCAGATTACCGAGATGACCGACATAGACACAGTCGAGGAAAGGTTGGCACAGTTGCTCACCTTAGAAGAAGACAGATTCATCGCCGGATTCCATTAGAAAGTGCAGAAAGCACGAGAAAAAGCTTGGCATGAAAGACACATTAAGAGTAAGACTTTCCAGATTGGAGACCTAGTGCTCCTCTATGACAGCAAGTTCATCAAGTTCCCAGGGAAGTTTAAGACACATTGGCTAGGGCCATATCAGATACAGCAAGTCACAGAGGGAGGTGCCGTTCAGCTCAGCCAGCTGAACGGGGAGCTTTTGCCCACATGGATTAATGGCAGTAGGCTTAAGTCCTATAGTGATAACCCCCCCCCCTCTTAACCAGCCACAACGGTGCAGATGTCCAGTGTAGTTGAAAGGAGGCAACGCACCGGGAATGAGTCTACACCGCAAAAAAAAAAAAAAAAAAAAATTTAACGCTGTTTGTTTGCGCAGGGGATGCAGAGTTGCATCGCAACAGTGCGATGTTTCCCCATGCCACGTACCCAGTTTGCAACCGACAGTGGGCTAGTCAAGTCACTGTCTGACAGGCAGTTAATGAAGAAATGACCGGTTTCCCCTACCGTAGATTTGGCAACAGTGTAATAATTTTTTCCATATTTGGTAAATCTCTGACGACATTGGTGCCTGTATATGCACGCTTTGAGGGACACGTGATCAGATCTCAGCAATTATGACGGATCAGAATGACGGGTAGGGTCTCGTCCAGGTAATTATGATGACCAATGGGGTTGACCCAGGAGGACCGTTGCGTCCGGTAGTATGCCTTCGGCATAAAAGCAGACATCCTTCAAGTAGGAAGGGTACAGTTGCCAAATCTCGAGAGCTATGCAAGGCAGTGTTAAGTGTCCCCTGTGCAGAGCCAATTAAGTTATAGAGTACAGTGACTTCCAGAGTCCGAAGCCACTGCACGCCCAGAGTATTGAGCCAAGCAGATTCTGACTAAAAAGGAACCTCTAGAAGGCATGTTGAGACGTTTTGACCCTGGTGACCATAGATCCGCCATAACGACGTCGCCCAGGGATGTGAAATTAAGTAGAGCACAAGTGAGACAGTTGCTAAGGATGAAGAGTCAAGCGCCAGAAGTAGAAGTTGTCACCAAAGTCTCTGCTAAGGAGAAGAAGAACGCCGAGCCGATCACTGAAGATAAGAAAGCAGAGCAGAAGAATGATGAGAAGAAATCTCCCACTAGGTGGAAAGTAAAAATGAGAAAAAGAAAACAACGGGAGAAATTCGCTGACCTATCTGATCATCTAAGAGAAGCACGAAAGATTCCGGAGGTACTGAAACAGAAACCTGAGGGTCAGAGGCAGCATTTGGACCTGGAGGTTCTCGGACCAGAGCTCATGGTTTGCTTCTCTTCCGTACACAAGGCTCCAGACTGAATGAAATGTTTGAGAAGGCTGGAAGATACAGATTTTCCTTGTGATAAAAGTTCTAACCCAGATAAAAAGGAAAGGATATCTGTGGAGCACTTCTCAAACACTAGAGCGTTCTCAAAGGAGAACCAGCGAAGAGAGCGAAACCGTGACTATGGGCAGAAAGGATAAGAGAGACTAGCGAACTAAGTTACCGAAATTCCAAGAGAACGTGTCGAGGTAATGAAGAACGAAGTCGAAGGACTTCGGCAGAAGTTGCAGAAGACTTCGCAGGAGGTGAAGGAGAAGCTACAGAAGGAAAAACTACAGCAGGAGAAGCCCGTTCCAGGTGGCTCGAGGACGAGCCACAAGTAAGTGTTAGGGGATTGTTGGAGTAGGGTCCCGCAGCTACAGAAGAAGCTACTAGTTTTGGCGGAGAGATAAGTTTTGGTGGAAAGAGGATAAGACGGAGCTACGACGCCGTAGCACGGTTCCAGCTGCAGAGCAGAGCTGGAAACCATGACTTTTTGAGATACGAAAGTCAAAGAAAGGCAACGGTACCTGAGCGGCCGAGAAGGGAGAGCTCACCCACTGCATTGAAGGCAGCGGCGGAAGACAGGAGGGCTCAGCGACCCTCATAAAGAAGAAGGAGCAACGAGGCTCAAGCATTGAAGACGAAGGACAGAAGAGCGAAGCGGTGCATAGTACCCATGATCAGTGCCGGGAAGCATGGAAGACTGCAGAGAGCTGTGGTGTGACGGGAAGCGGCTACCTCAAGGACAGAGAGGACCGACTGTCACTAATTAGGGTTTGGGTTACTGTTGGGACAGGCCCACAGTGTTGTAATGGCACGACCTTCGGGCTGCCTATATAAGAAAATATTTTGTATTGTAAAGGGTTAGCTAGTCAGTTAGCTAGTCAGTTAGTTAGCCAGTTGGTTAGATAGAGAGACAGTCGTGATTGAAATAGGCAATAAGGATAAGTAGACTGTTGTAAAAGCCGAGCTCTGGTTCTGATTCTAGCGGTAGCAATCTTACTAAAACCAGTAGCCGGCTTGTAGAGCATGCATGTAACGATCCACAGGGATCGACTGAGAGGGAAGAGTATGTTGTAAGAGAGACAGCATAAAGGTAGAGAAGAAATATCTAAGAGAGAAGATCTTGAGCTGCCTATGAGGCGCAGCAGAACTGCGTTTGCCTTCCCTCAAGCTATAATAGAGAAGCACAGTTTTGTGGACGTAACTCCCATCCTGGGGGCGAACCACGTTAAAATCCCGTGTTCTGTGATTGATTTGCATATTGTGTTTATTTGCTGCATCTATCCGATTATGTTATGCAATTTGCTTATAGTTGATGTATGAATGAGTTGTTTAGTTACAGCACTACAGGAAGATATATACAAGTTGAAATCCTTGGCCCGTCGTATAAGGCGTACTTATGCTTGCCTTAGATAGATAATTAATCACAGTAAGACATTCTGGGTATCAGGTCTTGCGTGTTGACATGAACAACGCTAAGTGTGCTAAGCTGCGGTTTGAGGGTATCGCAAGAAGGCGATACCGCACCGGCAGAGGAGCTGCGGTGTGCGACTCCGTGGGTTGAGGACTTAGCATTGGACAGGAGTTTCGTGTCGCACGGTGCGCGGCGATGCGGTGAGATTGGGACTATTGTGAGAAGGAAGAAGTTGTGCGAAGAGAGGGAACCCGCGCGACGCGTGCAAGGGTAGAGACGCTGCGGCTAGAAGAGCTGCGCGACGATGAGGTTGCATGACGTACAGACACAGAGAGAGATCTTGCAGCCAGAAGAGCTGCGAGCCACCAGTAGGACTGCCACAGAACCTGGTCCAAGATGCTTGAGTCCTTGGCCAACCCATTAGATTCACTTTGGGTGAGACTTCAGGCCACCTTGCGGTCTGTCGCCGAAAGGATCAGTGATTTAGGGGTGTTGTTGGTTGATAATAGTAAACCCGGGTCTGCCCATGCAATCAACATACCTTTGTCTATGTGTGAGCCTGCTAGTGTTCCCTTATTCCTTGTGGGAATCATTCCCAGATTGGGGGCAGCAGTGTTGCTGAGAGATTAATGAGCACATTGGCCTATGGTTGGGTGGAACGTAGATGGTTGCGGGACAAGCTTCTTTCAAGATAAGTATCTCTTATGTTGATCTCTGCATTTGTATTTGCTTTATGAAATATGACGAACATGTCTAATGTGTTGAATGCTTGAATGAAATGTAATTGCTTCTGCTGTATATTGCACATTTTACAAATCTGCGCATGTTTTTAAGTTCAATGCAATTTGTATTACGTTATGGGGATTAGATTGCCTAGATTGATAGAAACATAGTCGTGTCCTCTCTCTGGTAGAAGGGTGAGGATGTGACATCACATAAGTTGAAAGAAACACATAATTTGAAGACAACACATAAGTTGAAAGCAATGCAGAAGTTGAATATTGTCCATAAGCAATGCAAAAATTGAAGGCAGTGCAGAAGTTGAAAGAAAAAAAAAATTTGAAGACTATGTAGAAGTTGACGTTGTCCAAAAGTTGAAGTAGCATACACCTAAACACTGCATTGAAATAGAAGTTTCAAAAGTTGAAGTTGATTATGAAGAGATTATGTCAACATTCTTATACCCTATTCTTTAGTAGGTTAGTGCCTAAATATCACTGAGTTGGTGCTCAGTTGAGGAGGTTGGTGCCTATATATCACTGAATTGGTGCTCAGTTGTGGATATTGGTGTATCTACTAGGTTGGTGCCTACTTCTAGTTAAGTTGGTGCTCTATCAAGGGGAATGGTGTCTCCAACAAGTTGGTGCTTATAAACATTGTAATTGTAGGTTGGTGCCTACTCAAGATTCATAAAGATAAGAATCATTGTTGTTTTTTCTTGATTGGGTTTCCACGTTATATATTTTGTTCTATTGTTTGAGTCTACTTATGTTTATTGTTATGAATTGTTTAATGAATGGGTAAAGAAAGAAAAAAGTATGTTATATTGATTCACCTCCCCCCCTCTTCGTATAACCATAAATCCAACAGGTGTAGAATATGTGACTAGAGTATTTGAAAACTATATTTCATAATAATATATCTCTTAGGAGAAATTTGTACCTCACACACCTCATTAAAATGGAGTTGAAAAAATAGAATAAAAAATGGACTTTGGTTGAAATGGCATGTTATTTGCTTCATGCCAAAGGTTTGTTGACTATTTTTTGTGCAAAATCTATCTAATATTCAAACTACCTATTGAATCTTATTTCAATAAATTCACCTATGATATGACTCATGTTGAGAAATATAGTGGAATAAAAAATTCAATTGGGAACCTAAGAATGTATGGATGTATTAAATGGACATGCATCTCATACATCCATAGAAATAAATTGGATGCAAGAATTCGAACTTACATAATGATGGGATTTTCTGAAAAGTTGAAGGCCTAGAAATTTTTGGACCCAATCAAACAACAAATCATTCTTTGAAGAGATGTTAGCTTTGATGATAATACCTCAAGTATTAAATTGTTGAAATCCTCTTCTAGTTTAATAAATGGCCCTTTTGAAATTGTGATAGAAATAGGATCAACTAAATAATATATTGGAGAATCGAATGGATAGTAGAATCCTATATATGCCTCAAGTTCTAGTTAATCATCGACTACAAAATCAATTAATAAATTTATATCCCTCAAACGGTCCCCTAATGATTTTGTTGGTACAATAATCACTTCGTTGTAGAATGTGTATACCTCGATGGGTTGCTAAGACAGTTGAACCTGTTGGAGCTAATGTAAGATAAATCAATGAATCAAGGAAGATTAGAAGTCATAAACAACATACTAGTGTTACTATAATGGAACACGTGCTAGATGAAAACATTGTCTATAATGGAAAATATGTGGTCCAAACACATATGCATATGCACATGGTCTACTTGAATGGGAGAATACTATGGATGAAAAGCACAATTATTTAACGAAAAATAAAACATGGGATTTAGTTCCTCGGCCACAAGGAAAGAATGTAGTGAAGTCTCCATGGGTCTACAAGGCCAAATTCACATCTCATGGCAACATTAAAAGACATAAATCTCATTTGGAGCAAATGATTTTTCTCAACAAGAAAGCATCGACTATACTAAAACCTTTTCCCTAATTGCAAAGATGAATTGTGTTTGACGAATCTTTCACTTGATGCTCAATATGAATGGGAGGGACATTAGATGGAGGTCAATAATGTGTTTCTTCATGGATATTTGGTAAAGAAATTTATATGGAGTAACACCCTAGTTTTGAGAAGGATGTTAGTATTGTTTGTGTATTGAATAAATCCATCTATGGTTTGAAATGGTCTCCTAGGGCTTGGTATGAGAAGATTAACCATTTTTTATCTATCTTGTTTTTAAATGATTTGAATTATATTACAATATTTATGTTTTACATGTAAATGGAGGAACCTTAACATTTTTGCATTGTATGTAGATGATTTAGTCATTACTAGAAGTAATGTGAATATGATATTGGGTTTCAATAAAAAAATGGTTGATACCTTTGAAATGATTGGCCTTGGTATCATACATTTATTTTTGGGAATCCAAGTTTTACAAATGGATGACAATATATTTATTTATCAACCCAAATATATAATGGATCTTTTGCAAAGATTCAAGATGGAATACTTTTACTATAAATCTTATGCTACATATTTTCAATCAGGAGTGAAGTTCATCAAAGAGTGTGAATCGCCGAATTTCAATGTGACTCTCTATCAACAACTACTTGGTAGTATTTATTTAGCTAACAATTGACCTAATATTTCCTTTGTTGTTAGTATGGTTTCTTGGTTTATGCAATATTTGTGAGAAATCCACTAGAAGGTCACAAAGAGGGTTGTCTATTATATCAAGGGTACTTATCAACTTGATAGAAAATATTGCAGTAATGCAACAAACCAATTAAAAAAATATTCTAACATAGATTGGGTAAGGGAAGATGATGACATGAAGTCTACATTTGGTTATGTGTTTTGACTTGCCTCTAGACAATTGGTCTGGTCATGCAAGAAGAAAAAGGTGATCTATCTTTTGACCATAGAAGTTGAATATCATGGTGTACTTAATGTTGACACACATATGGTATGGATTTGATAACTCTTGGGAGGGATTGGTTTTTCAATCAACACAATGAGTGTATTTTTTTATGATAATCAAAGTGTGATAAAGGTTGCTAAAAATCCTATTGCACGTAGAAAAATGAAGCATATGGATCTTCATGCTCATTACTTTGACAGTTAGTACAAGAAACATTGTGATTCTTGTCTATTATAGAATTAATTATTAGGTTGTTAATATCTTTACAAATCCTTTATCATAAGATACATTTGTGAAACTCCAAGCTATGCATAGGCATTAGGAAGCTGAAAATATGAGGGATTCTGTGAAAATAGTTCCACCTAATATCCAAAGGTTTGTATTAATGGGGGGAGGTGGGGGGGGGTGTTGTTGGAACAACAAGTATTGTTATTTCATCACTTTTTGGGGACATGAATTCAAAAATTGATATTCAACTAGAAGAGCCGACTGAGTGATCAATTGGATGGTTAACTACTAGATATATTGAGGAGTCAACTATCCAACTAACTACGCATCCAATTAGTTATCCCATCATAACATAGTTACAATTTATTATGGCATAGAATAGGGTGAAAATCATGGAGGTCATCATGTGTTATGACCCACATATGTGGACCTATTCTTTGTCTCTTCAAGGGATTTTGTAACATCTTGGTGCTATGAAGGCATGGCCTAATGGGTCAATCTCATATGTTGTGTAAAATGATGTTGTTGTGCATTCTTCTAGGTGATAGCATATGCCTTATTAATTTATTTTGATGCATTTCTCTATTGTGTTATGCTATCTCATGCTTAAGTGTTGTAAAGGTGTCTCTAAACACCATATATTCTTGTAATTTATCTCTCTAATCTCTCTAATTATTTTTTTCTCTAACAATTAATGGAGGTCAAAATAAAAGGGTCCCCCAAGTTATATATTATCCTCCACAATAGGTTTAACTCAAACACATGGGTTTATGTGTGACAAAAAATGAGGAAATCATTGTGTGGTTTCAAGCCTCATGATCTATCCATATTTCCATTCAATCCACAAGTTATCAAGGAATCACTAGAGTGATGTGTAGGCTATGACAATTCATCACACTTATGGATATTCTAGATATATTAAGTCAATAATTGACTAGAAGGTTTCACTTGGAGTTCGACTAAGAGATCAACTAAAAGATAGACTAGATGGTTGACTAAGCATCCAACTAATCGAGCAATTAGAACAAAATAGTTGAATGGTACACAGAACAAAGATGAAATTGAGGATCTCGTTAGCTTGTTATGTTCCCTGGACAATCTATATGGACCTTGTCTTCCTCACTTCAATGGATTTGGTGACTTCTCTATGCTATATAACATGGCCCTATATATTTATCTATAATGGTGAATAATAAGTGTGCAATATATTTTGTATGGAAATATTTTGGCTTCTTACATTGCTATGTATATTGAAATATGATCCATTGTGCTTAAGTTTTGTAATGGTGTCTTTAGACACCACCTCTCTCTTGCTATTCTAGCTCTCCAATCTACCTAACATTTGATTCTCCACTTTAACCAAAACAACAATATATGCATAAGCTAGAACTTCCGTTGGGCATCAAACCCACATAAATAGAGCTCAAACATATGCCAAAGAATCAGATTAAAGTGACCATCCCAACTAGGATAAAATCCATCAGAGTATGAGCTCGATCCATCACTGTTAAATTCAAGAGACACATTCAGATAATCAGACAATTAATAACAACATTAGAACACCAACATTTCATGTGGTAAAATCCCAACACGGGGAAACATCCACGAGAAAAGTATTGAATCTCATTAATAGAGAAAGAGAGGTTACAAGACGGTCTCAACCTCACAGACAACTCTCTACATTGTGCATCCCAACCATGCACTATATACTTCATGAATTTAGTTACATGAGTAAACCGTTGTCGGTTATGCCCATTATGAGAAACTTCCCGTAAACATCCGTAATGAGAAAACTTCCATAAATAAATTAGATTAGTTGTCATTTAACAATCTCCACCTTGACAACAAAACTTACAAGTACTTTTCCCAAAACGATTTATCACCTTTTCTTCAAACCAAGAGAAGCTACACACCAACATAACTTCTCTAACAATACAGGTTTTGTGAACATATCTGCACTATTTTCTTTAGTATGGACCTTTTTCATATCTACTCCACCTTCACTAATGGCTTGTCTTACAAAATGATATTTTACATCAATATGTTTAGTCTTACTATGATAAACAGGATTTGTAGCCAAATGAATAGCACTTTGACTGTCACAGAAGACAGGCACACTGTTCTACAACCTTCCAACTTCTCCAAGCAGACCTCTCATCCAAATTGGCTCTTTGCAAGCATGTGAGGCAGCAATGTATTCAGCCTCTGTCGTGGATAAAACAACTATGTCTTGAAGCTTTGACATCCAACTTATAGCTCCACCTGCAAGAGTAAAGACATAACCTGAAGTAGACCTTCTCTTGTCCAAATCACTTGCGAAATATGAATGAACAAAACCGCACACAAAATCACTGTTACTATTAAAGGTGATACAATAGTCACTTGTGCCTCTTAAGTACCAAAGCACCCATTTCACTGCATTCCAATGTTCTTTTCCTGGATTTGCCATGTACTTACTAACATCACCTACTGCATGTGAAATATCAGGTCTAGTACACACCATTGCATACATCAAACATCCTACTGAATTGGCATATGGTACAAGAGACATATAATCTTTTTCTTCAGCACTACTACGACATAAAATTGAAGAAAGTTTAAAATGGGAAGCCAAAGGAAGATTCACAGGCTTTTCCTTATTCATTTCAAATCTTTCAAGTATTTTCTCAACATACTTCTCCTGCAAAAAACTGAGCTTACCATTTTTCCTGTCTCTATGTATCTCAATACCCAAGATTTGTTTTGCAGCTCCAAGATCCTTCATATCAAAATTCCTAGCCATTTGAGCCTTCAACCTGTTAATCTCATCCATGCTTTTGCTCACAATAAGCATATTGTCAACATACAATACTAAGATAATGAATATATCATTCAATTTTTTGAAGTATAAACAATGATCATACTCACTCCTAGTATATCCTTGGCTCACCATGAAAGAATCAAACTTCTTGTACCATTGCTTGGGCGACTGTTTAGGCCATACAATGATTTCTTGAGCTTGCAAACTAATCTACCTTTCTGATGCTATACAAAACCTTCTGGTTGTTCCATATAAATCTCCATGCAAGAAAGTTGTTTTAACATCTAGTTGCTCTAACTCCAAATCAAGTAATGCAACTAATTCTAACACAACATGGATAGATACAAGCTTAACGACTGGTGAAAAAATCTCATGATAATCTATACCTTCCATCTGAGAGTACCCTTTTGCAACCAATCTGGCTTTGTATCTTTCAACCTTACCATCAACTCCTTTTTTCAATTTGAAGACCCATTTACACACAACTGTTTTTCTATCTTTGGGGAGTTTAACCAATTCCCATGTCTTGTTTTTCTCCAGAGAATCCATTTCTTCTTTCATTGCCACCTTCCACTTTGCATTGTCAATACAATCAATGGCTTCCTGAAAACAAGAAGGTTCTCCATCATCAGTAAATAAAACAGACGAAACAAGATCAGTATACCTCTTAGGAGGTTTTCTCTCCCTTAATGATCTTCTTGGTGTAGGCTATGGGGTTTCCACAATTTCTTGAATTTCTTCCTCTTCTATGAATTCTCTATCACCAGAAACTTCTTCTTGTTTCTTCGAGTCATTAGAAGATTGGT
The DNA here is from genome assembly GCA_001517045.1 of Pseudotsuga menziesii. NCBI lineage: Eukaryota > Viridiplantae > Streptophyta > Pinopsida > Pinales > Pinaceae > Pseudotsuga > Pseudotsuga menziesii. The sequence continues at coordinate 127,888 of LPNX010019039.1, read as the reverse complement.
TCTCCAACTGAATTAGTTTTTTTGATATTGCATGTTCCTATTCCACATCAACTCTTACACTTTCATATTTAATTAGAGAAGATTCATAAAAAATTAGATCCCTACTAATGACAATTTTGTGGGTAGTAGGAGCCCACAACCTATATCCTTTCATAACATCATCATAACCAACAAAGATGCACTTCTTTGATCTAGGATCTAACTTAGAACGTTGATTTTAAGGAGTAAGTGCATAAGCTTCACAACCAAAGATTTTCAAATTCAAATAATCACAGGAGTGATTTGTCCATACCTCTTCCGAAATTTTACAATCTATTTCCATTGAAGGTGACCAATTTATAAGATAACAAGCAGTAGAAACTGCTTCTACCCACAACTCTTGCCCCAAATTAGCATTACTTAGCATGCTCCTTGCTCTTTCTAGAAGAGTCATGTTCATGCGCTCTGCAACACCATTTTGCTGAGGAGTGTATACATTTGTTTTGTGTCTGACGATCCCTTCATCTTTACAATATTTTTCAAACTCCAAAGAAGTAAATTCACCTCCATTATCTGTCCTTAAACACTTGATTGTCCTACTAGTTCTTTTTTTAACCATCACTTTAAATTGTTTAAACGTATTAAACACATCAGCTTTTCTTTTAAGGACATAGACCCAAACCTTTCTAGAAAATTCATCTACAAATAATACATAATATTTTGCTCCCCCATATGAAATGGTAGGAGACGGACCCCATACATCAGAATGAACATAGTCAAGTACACCTTTACTTAGATGACTACCTGCTTCAAACTTTTGTCCACACTGATTTCCATATATACAATGTTTACAAAACATAAAATTCAGATTTTTCAAGTTACAATCCTTACAAGCCTTACTCAAATCGAAGAGATGTTGATTGCAAGAGCTAGTCCAATTTTGCAAGTTATGAATTCAATCAGTGGGAAATACAAATATCGAGGACACACCATCATTTTTCCACGGGAGGTTAAGCATGTAGCCAAAAAATTACCTCAATATATCAAATATTTGGATTTAATGATTGTCATGCAAAAAAAGTTCAGCAAGGCTCCAACTATGATTTCATTGTTAGAAAATAAAAGGTAATGGATGCGAAACTGTACAAGATTCAAGATGATCCATATTATCGTGATGTTGAAGTTGATTTTCGATCCATGGAGGAGTTGTTGTGCAGGGGAATTTGCTCTCAACCAAAATTCTAAAGTTTGAGTCAAGTCTCAAGTCATGATACTAGCCCAATGTGGATTGAATGTAAATATTTTGTAAAATAACAGAGTTTTCTCATAGTTAGAAAGTTTAGTTATAGAAGATTCCAATTTCATAGGTGTCAATGCAAGTGTGAGTCAAGAAACTAACTCCTTAAATTAAGGAATGACTAAAGGAGTAATGAAGACATCTAAGTATGCATTGTATAGAGATAGGGATTTGTTTGATGAATGGTTAGTGTTGATAAGCTCGATGTTCTCCAATTAGAAACTGTTGCTTAAATATAGGAAAAAAATCCTGAAAAATGTAGGAATTAGTTAACTAACAAACTGGATAGGCTTAGTTTTGTAAAGTTTTGTAAGCCTACGGGCATGGAGTAAGGAGCAGGATTGCCACATAGAGGGATCAAACCATTTGAAGAGTAGATTAGGAATCTTTGATGCACGTACAATATCATTATGATAATGAAAAGCAGATTTTTCATTCTCTGTGTTTATATGTGCATGAATACATTGGATTCGGTGAATATTAAATTAGCTCTGTGCTTAAGCTAATTCTGTGCATGAATTTTGATATTAGATAGAGGTTTAAGCTGGGTAGAATCGGGATAGAAGGTTCCGGTTCATATTGATATTGGGAAGAAACCATATAGCTATAGTTTCTGCAGAAGTCTATGAAAGAATTAAGAGAGTTCTAAAAAGTACCAGTTGACTGTGTGTGGCTGGGTTATAAAGGAAGCCGAGAGTTTATGCGCAATGAGGATTGGAGTTTGTTTTGATTAGATATTGGGATTCATGCCAACACTAACATTTTGAATAAGTGTTACTGAAATGGTTGAAGGAAATAATGACTAGCTCATTTAGTGACATCGTTGGAGAGAGATATTGAGCAGCGTTGGAAACAATAGATTTGGGAAGTTTGCGATGGAAAGAAAGTGTGACAACCTAGGTTGAATAACGACGCCTTAGTTGAAGGATTTTGTAGAATTGTGGGGTGTTAATAAAGTTATGAGCTTGTGAAATCACCTTTGTTCCAAGAGGAATCATCCTTTTTTTAAAAGGGGGCTAAACCATTCTATGTATAAAGAGAATCGTAACCCAGGGTGTGAACAAATTCTAAGGTGAAATTACTGTAGGAAAATGAGTTGAAAGGTATGGACAACTCATGAGAATTGTTTATTTCTTGAAGTTAAGAATTCAATATGGGATGAAATTGCTTGTATTGAAAGAATAGAACATACAGTGAACACACCCAGCCTAGAATTGTCATGGATAGTGCAAATCGTCAAGTATAGGAATTAAAATTTGTAGTAAGGTTCGATGGTAATACGCCTAGCTATAACGAAAATTCCATATCCACATTCAAGTCAAGAAATAGATTGAATGATCTTTGAAAATGTGTGGTAATGGTAAAATCTGTGCGAGGTTCCTACTATTTGTTGGAAGTTGGATTCTTGAACCTGGGACTTATAGCAGGTCTTTAAGGAGGCCTGCATCAAGTTGTTAGAAAATGCAACAGATATTTCACAAATGATAAATTATGTTATTTACCTAATATGGATAATGACATGGACTTTGCGATGTTGAAAGGGGTCCCAATTCGTGATGATATATTAGAAGGTGTTGATACAACATCATTTGCTTCAACTTAGGGAAATTGAACTTTCGAGCTTGGGCAAATAATACTAATGGAGAGGCATACCACCTAGATGATGAATCTATGGACAAAATGAACTGCCCCCAAGTCTGTTCATATACCATAAATGAGTATAACACTGAGGGGTTATTTGATATGGAATTTCCAACATTACTCCCTATGGGTGAATTTGATTGGTTACAACCGCGGATATGAAATGTGGATCTTCATGAGTATGCAAAAAATGGTCTTCATGCCAAGGAGAAGCAACCTAAAAATGGTCTTTAAAGTAGTTCTCAGTTTATTTGGAATAATTGCTTCTCACAGGAATAAGGCCCCCCTTGCAAATAATGAAAGTTTGTTCTTCGAAAAAATACTTACAATCAATTTTTCATAAGTTTATTCTTCGAAAAAAGACTTGCAATCAAGTTTTCATAAATTTCAAAATGCAATTCAATATAAATAAAATAGTAGCTACGAAATATAATTATATTTCGTAGCCATGGAAAACTTCCTATAAACTAAAAAAAATACATAGCAAAAAAGATACATTAACATAGTAAGAAACGCTGCATAAATGTAACTTAAACAACTACATAAAACAACAACAAAAACTAATTTATCTAAGTCCTATCCATAAGAGCGAATAGAAAAATCTAATGCATAGGAGAATAATTATATCATTGTTTACTAAAAGAAAAGTAAACAATAAGCATTATGTTAAACACCCCAATATTATAGAGTTTAATAACCTTCTTCAATTCCACATATATATGGTTTACACATCATATCTATAATTGTTCTAGCTAATCAAATAAAAGGATATTTAACCATAACAACCAGTAAGGGAAAAACTTATATTTGAGTTTAAACAAAAAGTATGTATAAGAATCATATTACAAGGTACAATCAATTGAATGAAACGATAACAATTATGGTCTCTTTGCATTTCGAACTTTCTACGATAAAGAAAAAGATGAAAGATTTTTTATACAAGTCAAACAGAAAAGGAGTTAGCTTTCTACCAGACCATTTGCATCGATCTGACGACTTGGCTCATGTGAGCTGTCACATCACACATTGCTGGTCGTCCGATCGATGCAAATGGTCGGGTAGAAAGCTAACTCCAACAGAAAATGGATGGCGGTATCATCAAGCTTTATATTCAAATAAAACATTACCTCTTACCTTGGGCTCTTAAGAAAACTTAAACAATGTTGACCCTCAACTATTTGACGTGTAGCATCACCATATAGTTTCTAGTTTCTTAAATTGATATAGTGGCAACCAACTTTATAAAGTAACATATTTTAATAATAATTAATAAAAAACTAAAATATGTGTGAGATATAATTTTTTTATATGTTAATTTAGTTATTATGATTATGTATGAGGTGTAAATTTTTCTGGATGTATAAAAAAATTATGATAAAACAAAAATTTACACTTCAAGAAATTGGATCTCTCTAGGTGCTTGATAGATTCAGGTTTATAATGGATCTATGCTGGTATAATACAAGTCTTTTCTCCCTTCATATATCTGGTGTGGTAACTTTCATTAAGGTAGTTGAGTATTTATGGAAAATCCATTTATCATTGTGTTGGTGCTTAGTAATCTCCATAATATATGACATGATTTCCTCCATTGCCTTCACGAACCCATATTTATCGAGATCTAGTAGCATTGATATCAGGACATCCTTTAATGCAGATTTGATGAACTCGATTGTATCTCGGTCGACAGAAACCTCTATGGATGCTTAAGATGGTGGCATATATGTTTTTAACAAGTCCAGAGTGGATGAGATATGCCACATTTGTCACACATGTCGGTTCTAAAAACTAAATATTTATAAAATTTATAAAACCAAACACATGTAGATTCAAATTTCAATTCTAATCTCCATTCCTTCAATCCAGCTAATCGATATAATGTCTATCCATAATCATTCTCTCTTTCTAGCAAGGAGAACAATCATGATGGTATTTTGTGTAACAACTGTCTCTATATCCTCCCATGCGGCTAATGTAATAGAGTGGTGTTCTCTTCATTTGATAACCATAAGATGGTAGTTATATGTCTTCATAAATAAATGTGATCGCATCTCCTTTCTTGTAATTGTGTCGAGAAGCGCATTCTACATCCCAGTAGAGGGGAGGGATGTGTAACTCCTTTCGTGCTTATAATTGGCTTATAATCGACTCAAATAAAAATAAAAGAAAATAATTTGAATATACCAAAAAGATGGTCTGCTTGATAAAAATAAAGAAATATCAAAACATAATAAAAATACGTCGGTTTGATATGCAAATTAATTTTTGAGTATATATATACCAAAATAAACCAAACATCTATCAAATTATTCAAAGAACTCTTTCAAAAAAAGCCGTGTCTTTTGATTTGAATTTAACGAAGCAAAGAAAGAACCCTAGGGTGTCGACTATTTGTGTCTACGTTTTTGTGAAGAGAAAATTAACAATTTATTGCATTCGAGAGCCTTCCAGGTACATATTGTTTTATATTTTACACTATGCCAATATTCTTATACTGTCAATAAGAATATTGTTTTATATTTTACATTGTGTTGTGAGTAAAGAGAATATTTTCATAACAAACTTGGTTCAAACATATGTTTAAATTCCACACTGCGCATAGGTCTACACTTTCATGAATTAAGAGATATGATTAATAGATTTTATTTATACAAAAAAATAGATCGTAAATAAATTATCTATGGCTTAAATATCCAAATATTCAAATTGTATGCCAACGCATGGAAGAAAAATACAATACCTACTCTACACATTACATGATCACTCTAATTGCCAACAAATCACATTATTTTCTACCAGATCACGGGAAGCTATAATTGTGCAGTTAAATTAACATCTTGCTAAAGAGAATGACAACACGTTAGAGCTCAAACTGGGAGATAAGATCCTTTCATTCATAACAGTAGTTAGAAATATTCACGTGGCTGCAAGACCGAGGTTTCTCCATTCAACTACCACATCATTAAACCACACATTTGTTGTAAAAGATGGCATGCTCAAGATCTGTTGTATCACATTAAAGTTTTGGTTGCATGCAGTGAAAAATGGGGGTTACCGAGCTCGAACATATTGGAGAAAGCTCGCAGCAAATTTATTATAGAGATCATCACAGAGTGATACACTGAACCATAAATTAAGATATATGGATAAGTTGTATGATAGCATATAATAGATAAATTAGACACATCAATTATTATAATTTATGTTTAAAATATTTGTATTATAATTAATGTTATATTTAATTAATTTATCAAAAATTAATTATAATATAACATTAATTATAATATAAACTTTTATAAATGATTAAAGGAATTATAATTAACCCTTTAATATAGAGTTTTTAATTAATTAAATGAATATCTATTAATGTTATAATATATGGTTTTTTAAATTAATTTAATCATTTTCAGTTAATATTATTATTTGTATTTCAACTTTTAAAAGGCTTAAATATTGTTTTTTAATATGTAAAGTTTCTTTTCTTTGACACAATATTTATGTCAATTATTGATGGAGAAATGAATGGTGAAAATGTTGAAAATGTAAGAGTACAACAATGACAACAAGTCAGAAGACAAGCATTAAATCAAATAGAGCTACTCATTGAAGAAGAAAGGGAAGAGAAGAGGGGAGAAAAGAATGAGCGCCAAAGATTACGACAACAACAACTAACTAAGGAACAAATGGAAGAGCAATGAAGAAAAGGTCATGAAAGAAAAAGGCTACAACAACAAAGAGTGAATGATGACCAGAGGGATGAACAAAAAACGAAGGATTCTGAAAGAAAAAAGAATGCAATTGCAAGTAATGAATGAAGAATAGAAGACTGCTCCTGAGAAGTCGATATCAGTTTGGAGCACATCGACAAAGAAAATTGGATTGTCTGAGGGAGGCAGTGACACAAACAATACCTATTTCTATTAATAATACCAATCACTCAAATTATCAACAAGAAGTGACTGATTATGGTGAATTGCATACATCAAAATATAATATACCTATGGTTACCTCTGAAGATGAAGTTGTTGCACATAAAATATTTCATGAAAGAATTGATAGATTAGGTCATATTCAAATGTGTCATGTCTATGAGGAGTCATATCCTGGGATTCAAGTTGTGACTACTAATACAAGGTCGATGTGTACGAGATGTAAAAGTGAGCGTACATGTCATAGATTTTCATCTCAAAACCATATGAATCCGGGTTTGCAACCTTTGGTCCTTACAAGCCTTACTCAAATCTAAGAGATGTTGATTGCAAGAGCCAGTCCAATTTTGCAAGTTATGAATTCAATCGGGGGGGAATACAAATATCGAGGGCACACCATCAGTTTTCCACAAGAGGTTAAGAATGTTGCCAAAAAATTACCTCAATATATCAAAGATTTGGATTTAATGATTGTCATGCAAAAAAAAGGTTAGCAAGGCTCCAACTATGATTTCATTATTAGAAAAGAAAAGGTAATGGACGCGTTACTGTACAAGATTCAAAATGATCCATATTATCATGATGTTGAAGTTGATTTTTGATCCATGGAGGAGTTGTTATGCAGGGGCATTTGCTCTCAACCAAAATTCTAAAGTTTGAGTCAAGTCTCAAGTCATGATACTAGCCCAATGTGGGTTGAATGTAAATATTTTGTAAAATAACAGAGTTTTCTCATAGTTAGAAAGTTTAGTTATAGAAGATTCCAATTTCATAGGTGTCAATGCAAGTGTGAGTCAAGAAACTAATTCCTTAAATTGAGGAATGACTAAAGGGGTAATGAAGACATCTAAGTATGCGTTGTATAGAGATAGGGATTTGTTTGATGAATGGTTAGTGTTGATAAGCTCGATGTTCTACAATTAGAAGTTGTTGCTTAAATATAGGAAAAAAATCCAGAAAATGTAGGAATTAGTTAACTAACGAACTGGATAGGCTTAGTTTTGTACAGATTTGTAATCCTACGAGCATGGATTAAGGAGGAGGATTTCCACATAGAGGGATCACACCATTTGAAGAGTAGATTAGGAATATTTGATGCATGTACAATATCATTATGATAATGAAAAGCAAATTTTCCATTCTCTGTGTTTATTTGTGCATTAATACATTGGATTCGGTGAATATTAAATTAGCTCTGTGTTTAAGCTAATTCTGTGCATGAATTTTGATAATAGATAGAGGTTTAAGCTGGGTAGAATCAGGATAGACGGTTCCGATTCATATTGAGATTGGGAAGAAACCATATAGGTACAGTTTCTGCAGAAGTCTGTGAAAGACTTAAGAGAGTTCTAAAAAGTACCAGTTGACTGTGTGTGGCTAGGTTATAAAGGAAGCCGAGAGTTTATGCGCAATGAGGATTGGATTTTGTTTTGATTAGATATTGGGATTCATGCCAACACTAACATTTGGAAGAAGTGTTACTGAAATGGTTGAAGTAAATAATGATTAGCTCGTTTAGTGATATCGATGGAGAGAGATATTGAGCAACGTTGGAAATAGTAGATTTGGGAAGTTTACAATGGAAAGAAAGTGTGACAACCTAGGTTGAAGAATGACGCCTTAGTTGAAGGATTTTGTGGAATTGTGGGGTGTTAATAAAGTTATGAGCTTGTGAAATCGCCTATGTTCCAAGAGGAATCATCCTTTTTTTAAAAGGGGGCTAAACCATTCTATGTATAAAGAGAATCGTGACCCAGGGCATGAACAAATTCTGAGGTGAAATTAATGTAGGAAAATGCGTTGAAAGGTATGGACAACTCATGAGAATTGTTTATTTCTTGAAGTTAAGAATTCAATCTAGGATGAAATTGCTTGTATTGAAATAATAGAACATACAGTGAACATGCCCATCCTGGAATTGTCATGGATAGTGCAAATTGTCAAGTATAGGAATTTAAATTTGTAGTAAGGTTCGATGGTAATACGCCTAGTTGTAACGACAATTTCATATCCACATTCAAGTCAAGAAATAGATTGAATGATCTTTGAAAATGTGTGGTAATGGTAAAATCTGTTCGAGTTTCCTACAATTTGTTGGAAGTTGGATTCTTGAACCTGGGACTTATAGCAGGTCTTTAAGGAGGCCTGCATCAAGTTGCTGGAAAATGCAACAAATATTTCACAAATGATAAATTATTTTTTTACCTAATATGGATAATGACATGGACTTTGTGATGTTGAAAGGAGTCCCAGTTCGTGATGATATATTAGAAGGTGTTGATACAACATCATTTGCTTCAACTTAGGGAAATTAAACTTTCGAGCTTGGGAGAATAATACTAATGGAGAGGCATACCACCCAGATGATGAATCACTTGAAATAATGGAGAATTTATGAGTCAGTTAGTTGAACGGTAGTTCACTTAACGCAGATCCTATTTCTGCGGTGTTTGTTGCAACTGTTTTTGTTAATATAAACGGATTGAGTGTTACTCTCCGTATCAGTTCTGTTTTCCAAATGTGCTCTGTTTTCTGAGTTCACTGCACTCTTTTTTAACCGAATCTATAGACCTAATGAATTTCCCCCAAGTATGTTCGTATCCCATAAATGAGTATAACACTGAGGGGTTATTTGATATGGAATTTCCAACATTTCTCCCTATGGGCGAAGTTGATTGGTTACAATCGCGGATGAGAAATGTGGATCTTCATGAGTATGGAAAAAATCTTCTCAGATATCATGACAACAGATTTAGTAGGTATCCTCTCTTTAGATACTTTTTACTTAATACCATTATGAGACCTCGTGCTCAAGCTTCCTTGACAGTTTTTGTAAAGAAAAATATGGTTGATCTACCAACAACAATTGATGTGTTACGAGAACACTTACAAAATCTTCCAAATTCTTGACTTGTTTATAGATTATTGAGGTTTGGGAATGTTCTAAGAGGCATGCGTTCATATTGGACCAAGTGTCGTGAAGAACTATATGAATTGATTCAACAAATAGGCTCTCCAACTATATTCTTCACACTAAGTGCAACAAATATGTAATGGCCAGATTTGCATAAATTAATTCATGTTACATGCCCTATAGATCCAACGCAGATATGCTTATTGCTTTGAAGGTTTAGGAAAAAACGAAGAATGGCATTTAATACAATCCTTGAACATTATAGAGGAGGTGGTGATAGACAACCTCTGTGTATGATTATTCAAAGAACTGGTGGTACTGGAAAGTCTTACTTGATTGGATCTATTAAGCATTCCATGGAATTTGATTATCGTCCTAATAAAATCCCCTTGCTTATTTTGGCTCCCATTGATTTTTAGGTATTCAATATATATGCAGCAACAATATACTCTACACTTCATATGCAGATACGAGAGATGACATATCTACAAGGGTCATGTTTGATTACATTACAGGAGGAGATGAGACATGTCAAATACATCCTTATAGATGAGATGAGTTTTATAGGGATAAATTTATTTAAAAATATTGATTCTCGCGTTCGTAAAGTCTTTCTAGAAAATTCAAATGCTCCCTTTGGAGGGAGATTGATTATATTAGTTAGTGATTTGGGAAAACTACCTCTTGTTATGGATAAACCTCCATATAGATGTGAAGTTCTTGCAAAAAAGTTATGGAATTTATTGACAAAAGTTGTGCCTCTTGATATGGTTTTTAGGCAAGATGGATAGAGCAATGATAGAATTTTTTTTTTGATACCTTCTAATGAATGTTAGAGATGCAATTATCATTGTAGAAGACTGGAAATTACTAATGACATATACAGATACCTATATGGATGGACCAACAAATGAATCATTTGATAAGGATATACATTTATTTGCAACAAATGAAGATGTTGATCATCACAATAAGCATTATTTGTGATCCCTACATCGCCCTGTTGCATGTAGCATTGTTGCAAGAGTCAGTATTAACTACTCAGTTGATGTTGATGAGGAAAAATTAGACAATGAGTTGCTTATTGTTGTTGGATCTAGGGTCATTCCTAATTCAAACTTATGGACCAACGTAGGAGTTGGCAATGGTTCCCAACGGGTAGTTGAACAAATTGTGTATAATCCTGGATTGTCCCCCTTGAAACTCCCACATATGGTTTAGTGAGATTTGATAAGTATGAGGGGGTTCCATGGGATGTATCATTTACTCAGACTATCCCTATCATACCAATTGAAAGAGGTAAAGAAAGACAAATTCCATTGAGACTTGCTTGGGGATTAACAATCCATAAGTTTTGGGGATTGACACTAGAGAACCAACTATTAATATTGGTAAGAATGAGAGGCAGAGTCTTACTTTTACTGCAATATCTAGATTGAAATATTTGGATGGTATTCGATTTCAACCTCCATTTTCATATGATCGATATGAAAAGATGGGAAAGTGTGCAGGTGTATCTAATAGAAAAGCTGAAAAAGAAATATTAAGATCACTTACTCTGTAATATATATGTTATTTGATATATTTATCATTTCACTTTATTATTATACAACTTATTGTAGCATCCCCTTAGTACGCGACCGAAAAATGTGAAGTGTAAGTAAAATCATTGTAAGTACTAATCCTAACTTTCATCAAATTGTGGATGAAATTGGTAATGTTAGGTGGTTGAAAGTTTTGCATGACTAAAATGATGATTAGGGAGGAATCCACTAGGGGGTAATGTGAAAGATGAGGGAAACCTTGGGAATCCAATAAAGAAATGGGTGTCACCGTGGTTTTAATGAGGAAGGCAGTTACAAACCCTCACCTTGGGATTTAAAGTCATTACACACTCGTCAATTCCATAGATACTTAAAATTGTGATCTACCTTATAATTAAGATCATTCCTTTTATTGCGAACATATGAGCCTAGGGCTCGAGCATGAAGAGATTATCGCATAAAGCCTACAATAACCATGAATTAGTGGATATTATTCTAACTATTTTTTGTTGCAATGAACAACAATGATAGAGGAATACTTCTAGAGTTTCCTTTGGAGAAGTTAATCTCATGGAGAAAAGTCGATCTCCACTTTAAGGAGTCCATAAATTATTTAATTAATATATATATATATAATTAATTAAAATAAGTCCAACCTTATTTACGAAGGTAATTATATTTGCAGAATTGTGTGTTTAATTGAAATTAACTCCCATGTGATTTACCAATGCTAAATGTTGGTGTAGAAATATATATAATTAAACTAAGTCCAGCCTTATTTACGAAGGTAATTATCTTTGTAGAATTGTCTTTTTAATTGAAACAAACTCCAAGTAGATTTAACCATGGTAAATGTTGGATCTAATTATCCTTAAGTGGCCACTCAACACAAATGGCAAAGCAAATATTTAATTTGGAGAGCATGTGAAAGGGAAAACACGTAACTTCTACCATAGGGTTTCTCGCTTGAGAAATCACACATGGCATATATTTAAATATTTAGAGTTGTTTTTTTAATATATATATTATTTGGAATAATTAAGTGAGGTCGTTTGTCATGGGAGAAAATCGGGGAGAGTTGTCTTCTTGTTTAAAGTGTGTCATTCCTTATAACTGTCACTTGGCGTAATTAGTTGGAAGGAGCTTTTGGTTTGAAATAGCTTTAAAAGATTTTACACTTAGGAGGTAGATATATACAAGATGTTAAAGAATCCTGAGAATATATACTTTCATAGATTCAAAATCTGATATAAGTTTTCCACTGAGGGTTTTTTAAGGGATGGCTTGGCCCACCCATCTACAGGGTTGAAGCATACGTTGCAGATGGAGGGTGATATACTTGGATCATTCCATAGATCTGGAATGAAGATCATATATTCAAAAGATCTGGAACGCCTGTGAAGAAGATCTGAAGGCTTGAATATGTTTTCCAGCGCCTACGATATGATTGGTGAATCTTTTCCAGCTTTGATTTTTTAACCTCGATCTGAATGAATGCGTTCTGCCTACGATATGATTGGTGAATCTTTTCCAGCTTTGATTTTTTAACCTCGATCTGAATGAATGCGTTCTGATTAAATATTAATAGCATTTGATTTGGAATCGTAATATGCCTACGATCTAAATGGTGAATATTTTCCAACTTTGATCTGAATGTCTGTGTTTGGAATAATTGTTATCAGTGTTTGAGTTGGAATGGTGAATGCATGATTCCTGCAATCTATTTCCACTTTTGATTATTAAACCCCAATTTGAATGTTTGCATTTGAATAGATATGAACTTGTTACAATTTCCAGTCACTTCCAAGTTGTGATTTGTATCCTTATAGGTTTATTGGTATGGATCTAAACTCTACGCAATGCCTACGATTTACAATAAGATCTAGGTATTAAGATCTAACCTCTTATATGTGCCTGCTAATTACATTTAAATTTATATTTTGGATCTAAACTCTCATCCTCGCTGTGATTTTGCAATTAAATTGATCTTTGGATATGTAGCTGTGATTTGCAATTAAATCGATCGTTGGATATGTAATTGTGAATTTGCAATTAAATTTATATTTTGGACCTCTGTGATTTGATCTAATATCTGGTTTGTGCCTGTGATGTTATCAGATCTTAGCATGATCTGGATGCCTGTGTTTTGATAAAATTATGAGCATGTATTGTTCCCTGCGTTTTGATCTAACCCAGTTTTTTCCTGTGATTTAACTTTAAAATTGCTTACGGGATTTATACATGAGTTTGTTGACAATTCCTTATCTGTGTTTTATTTATGCCAGTGTTTTACATTACACATTTAGTTATTGATCCAAGTTTAGATTTTGCATGTGATTTACGTTTAAAATCGCTTATGGGATTTATACTTGTGTTTGCTGACGAATTCCTTATCTGTGTTTATATGTGCCAACATTTTACAATTAGATCTGTATATTGGATATAATCTATTAACTAGCCCGTGATTGGATTGGTCTCTCTGACCTTTGCTACGATTTTTCCTTTTATTTTGGAGCTAGTCTTTTGAACCTTGCCTGCATTTTTTGAGTTGAGATCTGAACAGTAGTTCCTTGGCCATGTTTTAAAGTTATCTTTGGATTTGAAGTGTTATTATTGTAAATGAAGGATTTTCAATACTGTGTGAATATATTTGCAAATAGCGGAATTTGCAATGCTGCATTAATATTCAAAGTATAATTATGTATTATGGTTTTTTTTTTCAGAGGAAATCTCCACGGAAAACCCAGCAATACTTCCACACATTGGTGGATGGTAGAGGTGGTAAACCGTCGGCCATCTTCACAGATGACCTAACCCTAAAGGACTCAAGGCTCGAACCCGTGACCTCTCTCCGTACCGAGAGAGTGTGCGCACGTCTTACCAATTGAGCTAACCCTTGGGGCTAATTATGTATTATGGTTATTTTAACTATACTCCTTAAATGGGAAGAAGTTACATGCATTACAATAAATATGAAGGGAATCGATAATCAATAATAGAATATTAAAAAGAGGTTATATATATATATATTAGTTAAGGGAAGATCCTTATCTTAATATATGATTATTCTACTAGATAGTTTATGAGATTACCTTGTTGAATATAATAGGTGACTTATAAATACTTTTTGGTATAAGTAAATGGTAGGGAAAATGTTGTTATAGAATGGTGGATACATTGCTTACTAATACACTCTCAAATTTTTGGGTAGATAGTTGTATCTATTCAATTAAGTAATACTGTTGACATGTCTTTTTGTTTATGGACAAAACATGATGAGGGTTTAGTCATGATTAATGATTTTAAATTTCAAATGTTATGACGACTAAGAATTCTAACTCTCACACTCATGGAAAAAGTATCCCATTGGTTATAACACTATCTTATCTTGAAACTTGGAGAGTTTCTGTTTACAACCTCGAACCTTAGTTGATTCATCACCTAGCTCGGGGGTGGCTTTAGATGAAAAACCATATGTCAAATGAAGCCTATGGTTGGGAGGAAAGTCGTAGACACGCTTTCAGTCGCCTAAGCTAAAGTCATATTTAAGAAGTATCTGTAATGGTTAGCTTTGTTTATGGAATTAATTTATCTTGTTTTCAACTTTATTATGAAACTTATGTTCTTGAATTTAAAAGCTTGTACACAGTACTAATATGTATGTTGAGTTACATGGCTGCAAGTGGTGGTTGCAGAAACTGTGTTCCAATGGTGAAAGGAATTTGGATAACACTCGAAAGACAAGTGTAGAGTAAATCAGTTGTGTATGTGCATACTTTTAAAGTTATTTATTTTATCATCTAAAGAAAATCTAACCTTGTTGTTTGCTCCACTCAGGAGACTCTTACCTCATCTCCGACGATTGCGCCCAGGAGATCAGGTACAAAATATGGTATCTTGATATGGAGGGTGCTAACCATAGTTAAAGGACATGGATAATTTGTAATCGTTATCTCAAACAAATGATTGTCGTGCAATTAATGTAACGGCTGTGTCTTACTATATTCTTCAAAAATATTTGTTTATGTGGGTTAGCATTAAAGTGATTGTATCTGGTATGTCGTAATCCTAAAAGAATGGTTATGATTAAATAAACAATGAATTTAATTTATTTGGTGTCCTAAATGTTTTTAGAAGAATAATTTTTATACTTACCACCTCAAGAATCTATTGAAGTATTTTGGGTATGTTACATGTGGTATCAGAGCCCAAGTTGCAACTCTTGGACCTATATGGGATGAAAATAAATAAGAAGGTACAAGTTGTATGAACTCAGAATTGGGTAAGGTAAATATCGGGAAATACTTTACCTCTCGAACTACGAGTCATTTGTACTTTAATGAATTGTAAGTATATATCTAATCCTTGTTGACCCAATTATGTGACAATTAGAATGTAGATTAAATCAAGTTCCACTAGAAAAGAAAAACACTATTTATTATTATTATTATTATATATATATATATATATATATATATATATATATATTCTCCCTGTCATGATGAATGCATGGTAATCTTTGAAATTCATATAGTGGAATATGAAATGATGAAGACGAACTAACTTTGTATTTTTTGTATGATAGGAAGTAAATGAGGGGTGCAAAGTTCCTTCAAGAAACCTATGAATGGATGAGGTTTATGCTCAAAACTAGAGTGACCAGTTGGTCATCTAAAATGAGATAAGCACTATTTTTGGGTTTTGTGTATAACATGATTCCTACAAAAATAAATTTGGTTAGCATTATCAAAAAATGATTTAGAATATTGTTAAATGCATAGTGCATAGATTCATTACAACATAGTGTTGTGGACTACTAAATAATATGTTTATCCTTGGGAATTTGAAAGTAATAATTTAGATGCTAGTTAAACTAATACAAGGAAAACCCTTAGAATAAGGATCTAGACGTTATACCCACAACAAACTTTGTAAAAATATTAAGAAAATATGACAACCATTCTTCTTAGTCATATGACCTATCCCTTGTATCTCAAGTATTTGTAAGATAACCCATGACAATTGGAGGTGTCAGATCAAAGGGAAACTGTATGTCCTTAGAAAAATGCATTATTAGGAAAAAAACATTGTATTAATGATATATATTGTTGGAAGCATTAAACATTGATTAATAGGAATTGTGGTTACAATTTCAAAGTGTCCTTAATGTTTTATGAAGCGTATCCTTAACTTTCAATGCTAAGTGATAATACTTCCATTTTCATATGTGATTAAAAGTGTTGATTGAAAACATAGTAAAAGATCTTGTTAGAAGCACTCACTATATGTTATAGACAAGCATTGAAAAGTCAAGACAATAGACGGATGACTACTTAATATTTAGTATGAAAAAAATATTGACCCATTTTGGTGTATGTTATTGGTAACGGATTAATGGTGTTGTAAAAGTAAGTGACTAAATAGAACATATTTGGAATTGATTAATAGAGTTAAAACCACTTATGGGTAAGTCGCGAGTTTAGTCTTATTGACTTGGTATGGGTATATGATTATATGAAAAGCTAAGAGAAAGTCTTCTACGACTAAAATTTCCACCTTATGATTATGTTATGAAATGTTGTGTTAACAAATAGTTTTGGATATTATTAGTATTTTCTTTGACGTTATGAAAAACAAGATCATTGGAATTGTTCATTGAGTTAGTTGAGTTTTAACAAATGAAGCTCATTTGGAAAGTTGGGTAATGATGATAGAGGTATGTAATTTTACGATTGTACATATACAAACCAAATAAAATGAATATCAATCATGTTAAAAGTGCACATGTATAAATACTAATATTATATCACCTGTTATGCAAAGAATGGGGTGATTCAAATCATTATATTGCACTTAAGAATTATAATTAGGCAAGAAATCGATTGCCTATGCCTATTGAATAAAGATAACATAGAAAGCTGATTGAAATTGTTCATCAGTGGGAATCATTACAAGAAATATTAATTGTTATACAATTTGATATTGTGACTAAATATTCATGGCAAAGTGCAGGCATCGGGGACTTGGTTATGGAAATAATACAGAGAGCCATGATAGGAACCAAAGTTCCATGACTACAATCAACCAAATGATATGAGAGACATTTGGCACATGTGAAACTAAAAAGAAGAATGTACAGAAGGTACATGTTTGTACGAGAGGTACATATTTGTACAGGAGGTACATGTTTCCCCTCAGCCAACTAAGCACTGGTATGTATCCTATGAGGACGCCCAAGTGTAATACTTTTGGTTAGACTTCTTTCCGCATGAATTTACATTGTAAGAGGACTGTCATGAGAGTAGGGGATCTGTGCAGAACCTCTAGGTATCATGGTGTCTAAGAAAGGAAGCACTTGAGCTCGGTGAAGCACCCTGAATATCACAGGTGGGAAATACGCCCGAGGAGGGGTATCGTCCTCGTGTTGGGTAGCTTGGATTAGTACTCAGAGTATTGTTAGCACTGTGTTTTGTATTGGATGGAGGGAATCCAAAAGAAACCAAAAAGGAACTTACAAGGAATAATAATTGTAAAAGGTATATACACAGTAAGTAAATCATTTCTATGAGATAATATACTCACCTATCGGTAAAGAGATAAATAAGAGTACTGGAACCATGGTGAATTATGAAATCTATTAGTGTTGGATTTTGATTTACGCATATATTGTTCATGTTGATGTTAGTAGACATGCAGATTTATGTTTTATATTTTGGGTTGGTGAACTAAACCACTTGATGAAATCCTATTATGTTAAAGGATTAAGGTATGCATGGGAAGTCAAGCTAAGAGAATTGTCGCCTGAAGAATTTCCATAAAGAGTGACACTCTAAAGAGGTCAAGTAAAACATGTTTTTACTTATGCAATATTTTGTTGACATTAGAAGTATGTATGAATATGATGATATTCTATGTAGACCTTGTGATATCTTATAGAGAACGGGTTAGAGGACAACAAAACTGAAAGACATTGCAAAGGATGTGGAGGCAAGAAATGAGAACCTAAAGGAAAATGAAGACAAAGATTGACAAAAATGTAACACCAATGATGGTGTTAATCCTAAGGGGGAAATGATGTAACATCCCCTTAGTACGTGACCGAAAAATGCAAAATGTAAGTAAAAACACTATAAGTACTAATCCTAAATTTCATCAAATTGTGGATGAAATCGGTAATGTTAGGCGGCTGAAAGTTTTGCATGACTAAAACAATGATTGGGCACCTTGGGATTTAAATTCATTACGCACTCGTCAATTCCCTACATACTTAAAATTGTGATCTACCTTATAATTAAGATCATTCATTTTATTGCGAACATAGGATCCTATGGCTCGAGCATGAAGAGATTATTGCATAAAACCTACAATAACCATGAACCAATGGTTATTATTCTAACTATTTTTTGTTGGGATGATCAACAATGATAGAGTAATACTTCTAGAATTTCCTTTGGAGAAGTTAATCTAGTGGATAAAAGCCGATCTCCACTTTAAGGAATCCATAAATTCTTTACTTAACAAATATATATATATATAAATATAAAAGTACAACCTTATTTACTAAGGTAATTATTTGTATGTTTAATTGAAATTAACTCATATGTGATTTATCCATGGTAAATGTTGGTGTAGAAATATATATATAATTAAAATAAGTCCAACCTTATTTACGAAGGTAATCATCTTTGCAGAATTTGTATTTAATTGAAATTAACTCCCATGTGATTTACCAATGGTATATGTTGGTGTAGAAATATATATATAATTAAAATAAGTACAACCTTATTTATGAAGGTAATTATCTTTATAGAATTGTATTTTTAATTGAAACAAACTCCAAATAGATTTAACCGTGGTAAATGTTGGATCTAATTATCCTTAAGTGGCCACTCAACACAAAAGGCAAAGCATATATTTAATTTGGAGAGCATGTGAAAAGGAAAACATGTAACTTCTACCATAGTGTTTCTCACTTGAGAAATCACACATGGCATATATTTAAATATTTAGAGTTGTTTTTTTAATATATATATTATTTGGAATAATTAATTGAAGTCGTTTGTCATGGGAGAAATTCGGGGAGAGTTGTGTTATTGTTTATAGTGTGTCATTTCTTATAAATGTTGCTTGGCGTAATTAGTTGGAAGGTGATTTGGGTTTGAAATAGCTTTAAGAGATTTTACACTCGGGAGGTAGATATACACTAGATGTTAAAGAAGTCGGGGAGCAGTAATATGAGAATATATACTTTTACAGATTCAAAATATGATATAATTTTTCCATTGAGGGTTTTTTGGGATGGCTTGGTGTGCCCATCTACACGGTTGAAGCATACGCTACACGTGGAGGGTGATATACTTGCATCATTCCATAGATCTGGAATGAAGATCATATATTCAAAAGATCTGAAACGCATGTGAAGAAGATCTAAAGGTTTGATTATGTTTTCCATCACCTGCGATTTGAATCGTGAATCTTTTCCAGCTTTGATTTTTTAACCCTAATCTGAATGAATTTGTTTTGATTAAATATTAACATCATTTGAGTTGGAATCGTAATACGCCTGCGATCTGAATGGTGAATATTTTCCAACTTTGATCTAAATGTCTATGTTTGGAAGAAATGTTATCAGTGTGTTGAGTTGGAATGGTGAATTCCTGATGCCTGTGATCTATTTCCAGTTTTGATTATTAAACCCCAATCTGAATGTTTGTGTTTTGAATAGATATGAACTTGTTACAATTTCCAGTCACTTCCAAGCTGTGATTTGTAGCCTTATAGGTTTATTGGTATGGATCTAAACTCTACGCATTGCCTTCGATTTAAAAATAAGATCTAGGTATTAAGATCTAACCTCTCATATGTGCCTGCTAATTACATTTAAATTTATATTTTGGATCTAAACTCTTATCCTCACTGTGATTTTGCAATTAAATCGATCTTTCGATCTGTAGCTACGATTTGCAATTAAATCGATCTTTCGATAGCTACGATTTGCAATTAAATCAATCTTTGGATCAGTAGTTGTGAGTTTGCAATTAAATTTATATTTTGGATCTCTGCAATTTGATATAATCTCTGATTTGTGCATGTGTTGTTATCAGACATGAGCATGATTTGGCTTCCTGTGTTCTGATAAAACTATGAGCATGTGTTGTTGCATGAGTTTTGATCTAACCCAGTTCTTTCCTACGATTTACCTTTAAAATTGCTTACGGGATTTATACATGAGTTTGTCGACAATTCCTTATCGGTGTTTTATTTATGCTAGTGTTTTACATTCCAGATTTAGTTATTGATCCAAGCTCAGTTTTTGTCTGTGATTTACCTTTAAAATTGCTTACGGGATGTATGCTTGTGTTTGTCGACGAATTCCTTATATGTGTTTATATGTGCCAACATTTTACAATTAGATATGTATATTGGATGTAATCTCTTAACTGGCTAGCGTTTGGATTGGTCTCTATGACCTTTGCTGCGATTTTTCATTTTTCTTGGAGCTAGTCTTTTGAACCTTTCTTGTATTGTTTGAGATGAGATCTGAACGGTAGTTCCTGGGCTATGTTTTAAAGTTATCGTTGGATTTGAAATGTTATTATTGTAAATGAAGGAGTTTCAATATTGTGTGAATATCTTTGCAAACAGCGGAATTTGCAATGCTACATTAATATTTAGAGTATAATTATGTATTATGTTGATTTTAACTAAACTCCTTAAATGGCAAGAAGTTTCATACATTACAATAAATATGAAAGGAATCGATAATCAATAGTAAAATATTAAAAAGAGGTTATATATATATATATTAGTTAAGGGAAGGTTCTTATTTTAATATATGATTATCGTACTATATAGTTTATGAGATTACCCTCTTGAATATAATAGCTTATATAAGATTGCCCTCTTGAATATAATAAGTATCTCATAAATACTTTTTGGTATAAGTAAATGGTAGGAAAATGTTGTTATAGAACGGTGGATACATTTCTTGCTAATACACTCGAATTTTTGAGTAGATAGTTGTATCCATTCAATTAAGTAATATTGTTGACATGTCCTTTTGTTTATGGACAGAACATGATGAGGGTTTAGTCACGATTAATGGTTTTAAATTTCAAATGTTATGACGACTAAGAATTCTAAGTCTCATACTCATAGGCAAAGTATCCCATTGGTTATAACGCTATCTTAACTTGAAACTTGGAGAGTTTTTATTTACAACCTCGAACCTTAGTAGATTTGTCGCCCAGCTTGATGGTGGCTTTAGACAGAAAAACATACGTCAAATGAAGCCTATGGTTGGAGTGAAAGTTGTAGACTTGCTTTCAGTCGCCCAAGCTAAAGTCGGATTTAAGAAATATCTGTAATGATTAGCTTTGTTTATAGAAGTAATTTATCTTGTTTTCAAGTTTATTATGAAACTTATGTTCTTGGATTTATAAGTTGATATATAGTACTAATATGTATGTTGAGTTACATGGCTTCAAGGGGTGGCTGCAGAAACTGTGTTTTAATAGTGAAAGGCATTTGGATAAAACTCGAAAGATAAGCGTGGAGTAAATCAGTTGTATATGTGCATACTTTTAAATTTAGTTCTTTAATTATCTAAAGCAAATCTAACCTAGTTGTTTGCTCCACTTAAGAGACTCTTTCCTCATCCCGACGATTGCGCCTAGGAGATCAGGTACAAAATATGGTATCTCTATATGGAGGGTGCTAACCATGGTCAAAAGACAAGGATAATTTGTAATCGTTATCTCATACAAAGGGTCGTCATGCAATTAATGTAACGGTTGTGTCTTACTATATTATTCAATAAGATTTGTTTATGTGGGTTAGCATTAAAGTGATTGTATTTGGTATGTCGTAATCCTAAAAGAATGGTTATGATTAAGTAAACAATGAGTTTAATTTATTTGGTATGCTTAAATGTTTTTAGAAGAAGAATTTTTATACTTCCAACCGTAGGAAGCTATTCAGGTATTTGAGGTATGTTACACTTCTTAATGACTAAACATTCGTTGTGTTATTATTCAACTTCTTATTGACATAGATAAATATTTACATTGTAACACGTTGTTATTATTTTTCATGGTGTTATTTACTATCATGCTAGACTTGTTTCCCATGGTTCATTGATGTCAACAGTATTGCTTCCTACTCCCCCCATACCCCACACCCATCACTGCAACAAGTATAGATCCATCTTAAAGGTGGCTCTACCAAGCGCCTTGAGAGATCAAAGGTACAAACCATTCCTATACATTTATGCTCTAAAAAGAGTTTACACCTCGAGAGATTTGATCTCTCTCAACATTTAATAAAACCACTTTTAAAATAGATCTATACTAATTCACTAAAAACGTGATTTGATTGTATGGAAATTATTAACACCTTTTACTATTTCTGACCACGATCTCTTTTTATTTCGTTTCATCTTCCATATTTTGTGCGATCCATCATGCGTGCTCTGCAATCAGTTCGGCCTTCTCTGGCGTCATTTCTTTTTGTTGTTACTATTTGATTCACTGTTAGATCTACTTTCTCCCATGTTTCCCATATTTTGGACTCTGTCATGTAATATCCGGTCTCTCAATCTTTCCGTTGATGTTTATTGTACTACCTTACAAATATCTTATAAAGATATTGTCTTTTTTTAAGAAAATAAAATAAAATATAAGTACCCTTTTTTTAATGCAGTATAAATGTGAAAGAATAATATACTTTACAATATCTCAGAAATGCATGTAACTCATATTCTAGCCTCGAGACATAAGTATGTTGTGGAATTATTACACTCTTTTGAAGTTGAAATCATAATTAAATATTTAAGTGAAAAGATAAAACTTTTATAATTATAAAGTTTTCCAACATTGTTTTTTATCTTAACCATCACTAATTTATATTTGTTAGCTTGCTTAGTGGGTAGTGTTTTGATCATTTAATATTTTCCAATGTGATGAGTAAGAAGAAGAATATAATAATCTTTTAATTATTTAAAAAAATATTTTTTATTTGAATTTATGCTTTATTTGAAATTAAAAATACTATTGGTTGGTTTTCATATTTTAATATAATTTTTTAAGATAAAAAATAAAGGATATGTCTAAAAATTTGACGATTTAGAGAATCTTTTTCTGAAATTCAACGTTTTTTATTTTGCAAACTTGAGATGTAACTATTGTTTAATCCTAATTTTCATGGTAGAAATTGATTCAACATCTTTAAAAAAACCTCAACACATCCAAAAATCCAAAACTTTACACATGTAACATAAATTTTAAAAAATTTCAACCAAATTTATAAATCATACGGTTACTCGGATCATAGAATATTTAAAACATGCAAAATAAATGAAAATAAAAAAAACCTTTAAATTAATTTGGTTTCACTTTATCCAAAAAGTCAAAATTAAATGAAATGCATGATTTGAACAAAGATTTAAGACTAAAAATAATATATCACACAAATCCAAAAATTATCTACTTTTTTATGTGTAATCCTCGAATGGGAAGTCTAAGATGCATACAAGTGAGCCTTATTTAAATTGTGTTGATTGGTCAAAAAAATTATAAGATTATAAATAAAGTATGATTTTAATGAAAATTGAATAGTTGTGAAAATCTGGTTTAACATTTAAATTGAAAATTATAAGTTTTTTTCATTTATTAATATTAATTCTTTTAAGATATGAGTCAAAATATTTAAAATAAGCAATTAATCACTTTATCTAGATTTGTGAAAATGTTCATTTATGTAGTGATGCATTGAAAACTAAATCTTTGCAAGATTGTTGAAAGATTAAAAGAACTCAATCTTTTCAAACTGAGGCACACAATCAACTTAGACAACCACAAATAAGAGCATGTGATGGTCGTTTACCAACTAGGAAGTCAATAAACCAAATCGTAAAAAATGAATCATATCACAAAATCCCTAAGCGAAAGAAATGAAAAGTGTAGAAAATCAAGGATCAAAGAAAGAAGGCAGCAAAACCATCGACTCAATCGAGCAAGGCAAACAAAAAGTGATTTGAAAGCTAAATATTCACCAAATTTAGATGGGGGGGCTCATTTTTTGCAAAATCAAGGGGGAGTTGTTGGAGGCCCAACAAGTATAATTTTTTTCAAGAAATTTGTATATTTACTAGAGGCATTGATCAAAACCATTTTCTGTTATAGATCTACTTTCATAAATGCAACATGATTTTGTTGTTCCTTTCACACATGTGATGTCAATATTTAGACTTGGTCAATTCCATCCCTTTACATTTTTGAATACTTGTATGGAATTCATAGCTCCCCAAATTCATACATCCAATAACCCTAAGACAGAGTAAGGGGGACTATCATTGAAGGTTGTTATAGTTGAGAGTGGTCAATCAACCTAAGCTTTCCCCTGAAGGAATTGATGTGGAACTAAGTCCCAAGTATGATATTTGAATCTCATGCTCTTGCAACCAGTACTATTTAGAAGTTATTTAAGAGTTTATGTATGTGTCTAAAGTAGATTTCATTTCTTGTTGGATAGCCAAATTTCTATACTACTAGACATATCTCATGTTTTGTAGAACTATATATTGCGTTGAACCTTCATAAGTTTGTACGATCTCTAGGTTGACAACTAAAAGTTGATGTTATAGGTATTGCATCCAGTCCAGAACCTTGTCTTACAAGTACAATATTAGAATTGATATCTAGATCCCACCACTTTTTGGTGTTGTTGTTGGGTAGGTGTTCAATCTACAAAAAACGAGAGCACTCATTCAAGTAAGTATTGTTGAGACTTTTTTTGTTGATTCATTATTTGTATTGAACTAGCCATTTTTAGTTTTTAGGAAAAACACAAAAATACGAACTATCTTCTCCTCTTGAAACTCCCATTCGTACCAACCCAAGCTCAATCCATAATAGAAAGAAAAAGAAAACTCTTAAGAAATCCTGAGATAAATTCTCCTCCTTTTCAATCCATGAGAAGAACCGATCTCTTTAGCAATGATTTTATAGATTCAGAGAACGACACCACCAATGTAGAAGTTCAAAAAAACCAACAAACAATACTCACATGGTGGAAGAGGAGCAAACAATAATCTATGGAATTCCCATTGAGGAAGTCAATGATAATGAGTTGAGATGAAAAATATTAACCCTGTTGCCTTGCTTAACTTTCCAGGTTTGATTTCAGAAGACCCATACACCTTCTCATTTCAATTTGAGTAGTATACAGGACTTATGCTTACACCATGGATTCCCAAAAACATAATCTCTACCTCCACATTGAAATACTCTTCCTTGAGGTGGTTCATGAACCTAGAATGAAACATCATCACTACATGGGATCATATGAAAGACACCTTCATTGAATAGTGTATATATTATTACAAGGCTAGGGAAACTAGGAATGATATATTTAAGATAGTGTAAGGGAGAATGAGTCACTGGAATACTATAGGGAGATATTTTAGTTGAGTTACAAGAAATCTCATAGTTGTAGCTTGGATGAGGAGTCTCTCAAGCTTGTACTCCTCAAAGGAGTTAGGGAATAATTTCTTGAAACTTTAAATTGATAGAGCATGTATTAGTTAGACTATGATGAAATAAAAAAAGAATAAAAAATCATTCTAGATCCATGAGAAAAGATATTAGAGAAAATATCTTTCCCTTTCAATCGTCCAAACCTTCAAATGTCACCCTTACCAAATTTGACATGGGGAATTTATTGGATGACATGAAGACATACATTCTTCACTCGTTAGCTTTACAAATGGACTCCATGCAAGAAAAAATGAAAAAGGAAGAGCTTGAATGGAAAATTTTAAGGATCCATACTTGATTAAAATTGTATAAACCCTGACAGATCTTACCAATTCTTAAAATGTCAACTATAAAAAATTGGGCGATATTCTTCTTAATTATTTCAATTTATAATTATTTTATATAGTTTATATAATAATGTGTCAATTTTTAGAGTGAAAAAATTTTATCCCGTCAAATTAGGAAAAACTGTGCTTCAAACAATGTAAATTGGTGAATCTTTTTTTGAAAAAAAAAACATGTAAAAATAACCCATGGGCTAAATTTCGCCCCTAAAATGTTCCTTGGTTGAGAAATCTTTTGGGCATATTTTCTCCCATATGAAAAACCAAATATAAAAAGAATGATTTCCCATTGTGCCTAATGCAAGTTAGTGCCAAAACTATCAAATGTTGTGGAATCTATTCCAATAACCATGCCACCGACAACTATCCATACTTATCCCCTCAAAATGCCATTCTTTATGATCCAGAAGGAGATGTAGAACATGTTTGTTACATGAACTCTAGGAGGCTAAAACCTTCAAGGAATTTTTAGCATCCTTATGGTCAACCACATTATCAAAACTTTCAAGGACAACCACCTTTTTAGCAGTCTTTTGTACAACATCATATTCATCCCCCTTATGCACAGCAATACTATCATGCACCTTTTAGCCAAGATCCTGACTATACATATGTTATGTAAGCACCTACTCCCTTACCTCATCCGAAATTCCATTCCATTGGCAAAATCCTCAGGGGATGCCTCCTACATATGGACAATATTTTCAACCAACAATATGGATTTCTAATCATTAGAAACCAGCCTTTATTCCTACTCCAGTAAATAATCATGCACAACCCCAATCCCAACAGTTTTTGTAGTAGGCACCTAGACCACCTCAGTTATCTGCTCAACCAACTCCAAATCCAAACAATAGGTAGACTCATCATGTGTATAACTACAAGGTGGCTAATTACCCAACATATTTCATGGATGTGGTGGAAGAAAATGAGCTAAATATTCATTCAGACATACTTGTTATAGACCGTCTCCCATCAAGCATTATTGAATAGCATGACAACCTTGTTTCACCTAGAGTAACTCACTCTCCTAAAGAAAAACAAGATGAAGAGGAAAGGAGCATAGGAGATCCACCATCTCCTACTCCTCCATAACCGCATAAATTGCAACATAGAAATCCAAATCAATATGAAAACCCTTTGTTGGAAGAACTCAATAATCTTTGTGTAAAGATACCTCTTTTGCAGCCTATTAAGGAATCACAAACTATAACCAATTCATTAAGGAGACCTACATAAAAATGCCTGGGAGAAAAAGGAAGGATCTCGCCACTATAAATGTTGTAGGACAACTTTTTGACCTCATGTTAGGAAATATTTTTAATCCAAATATGTTGATCTAGGAATCCCCATAGTTGATGTCCACATCTTTGAAATTCTAATCCAAAAAACCCCAGTTGACTTAGGCACAGTTATAAACGTTATGACCATTTTCTTGGTAGCATTTTAATGAGGATTGATTTCCATTTGCTTCCATGATATAGAGTAGTGGCAATACATTATGTTTAGGATTGCCGTAGAAATACAATCCATTTGAGGAATGATGGGAGGGTATGTACCCCATGTCACAAGTACAAATATTGATGATGACGATTATGAAGGTGGTTGAGCTTCCCACATGCTTAGAAAAGGAATTTTTTATTATGTATCACATATTTTTTCATAGCTTTGGATTATTTTTCTATGCACTCCTTATTTTTCGAATGCGAGTATGTGTGTGTGAGAGAGAGAGGGGCAATGTTATATCTATTATGGATTCTTATGTACACATGGATTTGTCAATGATTATAGTTTTAAACATGCATGAATTGATTTCTTATTATTAATGAATGATATGCTAATCTAGAATATGATTTTCAATACAATCTATGAAACAATTGAGACTCTTGGGTATATGAATGGATGTAATGAATTCAAATTGTCTAACCAATTGTCTATCTTGTATAATTTTTCTAAAGAGGCAAGTATCATGTACCCAATAACAATTATTCAATTGTGTGACAAGAAATTAAGAACCAAGATTAACAAAAATATGCCAAATGCGCAATTGGAAGGCATTAACTAGAAGTATATTGGCTATTGGGGAATCTCTCATCCACGAACTATTGAACAAAATGAAAAGAAAATAAGAGAAAAATATTCCAAGATAAGAGGTGGTGTCTAAAGACATTGTTACAACACTTAATCATTGTGCATGATGACCAAAACATCATAATGCATAATGATTATGAAATATACCTCAAATCCACACACTAGACAACAAATATGATTGCCTATTTATAGTGTCCAAATCTAACCAACTACCTAAAATTAAGGAATATATGCTCCACAAGTAGAGGTCGTTGGTCCAAATAATTTATGTAGAATCCACAACGTCCTAGAGTTAATTTAGTTATTCAATAGACTATTTAGTTGTTCCACCAACTTGCTTGGTCATTCCTACAGTTGATTGGTCCCCTAATCTCCTATCATCTAACGACTGATTGTCTCCAGAACATTCATAGGTGTGATGAACCATCAAGACCTTTGGTTCCAATACCCCCCCATCAGCACAACTCTTTGTAGATTTAGGAGGTAAAATTACTTTCTCTGTACACCCCTCCATAATTACAACTTCTTGAATCCCAAGCATAGCCTAAAGTTTCACAAACTTAGATTTTGGAAAAGGCTTCGTAAAGGTATCAATGACCTAATAATTTATTTTTTGCAATAAAGAAGTGAGACAATATTCTCTTGTACCAACTATCTCAAATAATGAACATGGATTTCAACATGCTTTATGAATGAGTAATAGGATTATCAACAACTTGAATAGCGCCTTGATTATCATACTAAATAACACTAGAGGTTGGAAAGGAACTCCAATCTCATTGAGAATATGATGGATGAAAAATGCATCTATTCTTACATTGACAACCCCGCAATACTCAGCCTTTGTATTCAAAAGAGAGAGTACCTTTTTGTTTCTTACACAACCAGACCATGGGTCCAAAACTCAATCGAAACATATAGCCAAAAGTAGACTTTCAGTCATTAATGTCACCACCCCAACCAGAAACAGATTATTCGACTAGTGGGTCAAAGATGCGACAATACTTGATACAAACTCATAATTACCTTTAATGTAATGAACAATCATATTTTCTTCTTTTCAATGGCTCTACTTGAATTGGAAAACCGCACTAATAGAAAATGAGAGATCTAGTGGATTGTGTGTCAGATAAATCAAACTACCAACCAATTTTCGATCAAGAGTGACGTCGACTCATTGAGAGTCATAGTCTTTTGACAACTTCACTCCTGTCTGATAAGGTGTAAGACAATACTTATAGTCATCTAGCTTGAATCACTTCAAAATATCCAATGCATATTTAGGTTGAGAAAGAAAGATACCATCATGCATTTCTACAACTTGAAAGCCAAAAAAGAAATGTAAAATACCAAGTTCAATCATATCAAAGGTATTTGCAATTTTATTCTTCAAACCCAAAATGAGATTGACATTATTTATAATTATTATTAAAGCATTAACATACAATTCCACAATTAAAGGATCACCATGAACATCTAATACCTAAATATTATGAGCATATTCACAACGTTTGAATCCAAGATTGACAAAGAACTGATCAATCTTCTCATACCAAGCACAAGTTTCATGTTTCAAACCATACAACAACTTATTTAGTCGACAAATAAGGAAAAAATATATAAAAAACCAGGAGGTTGCTCCATATATATATTTTTAACGTCAATTAGATGAAGCTCCTAGCCATAATGAGCAGCAAGAAAAAGGATCAGTCGAACATAATTCATCTTTGCAACAAAGGAAAAGGTTTCAATGTAGTTGATGCCTTCTTGCTGATAGAATCCCTTGGAAACCAAACAAGCTTTATGGTGTTTAATAGCACCGTCAGAGGTAAACTTGGTCCTATAGACCCATTGATACTTTATGACTTGTTTTCCTTGCAGTCGAGGAATAAGTTCCCACATCTAATTCTTCTTCAAGGAATCAATTTCAGCAGACATGGTAGTTTCCCATTTAGTTTACCCTGAGCATCAACATATGTATCAAGATCACAAGTTTCAATAATACGTGCCATCAAGGAAACACTACCACATTGTGCTTAACTACGAGTATGCCAACCAATATTACAATTTCTAGCGTTTGATCCAGTAGCTTCATTTGTCTTAACAGCCCATCGTGGTAAGCAATTCATTGGTGATGCAAGTTTGTTATCATAAGTCATGTGAGTCAAGGAATTTGGACTACCAACTTCAACAATCACAGTTTACAGAATACAAGTCAAATCAAGAGGATAATTCATCGATCCAGTGAGGAATACATAGACAAGTATAGTCGATCCAAATTCGTATAGAATGTCAAACATGTCACTATTCATTGGACCATAACTCAATAGCTTATTTCATGAAGTTGTCTCATGAAATATTGCACTTCGAATCAATGTGATATTATGTTTGACATGATCAAACTGTCTATAGTCCTTTAACTCATCGAAGTATCCCGTCATGATACAAGCATGGCTCTTTGCATAAAAAAAATTTCTACAATTATCAGTGATATGCACCCAACCAACACATCCAATTTTTTGACATGTGTGAAAGAGGGTTTCCTACCATTACACTTCTTGACTAGAGTCACGTTAATGACCACTCTAGTTGATACAAGGTTCAGGAGATATTTTGAGCAATAAACAGCTTCTTCCCAAAATTTCGTCGACATGTCTTTGGTCTTTAGTAGGCACCTGACCAATTCTATCAAAGTTTGATTCTTCCTCTCTACAACACCATTTTGCTAAGGCGTGTGAGGGAAATATCCTTGCCAAGAGATACCATTGTGCAAGAGATAATATTCAAACTATTGTTTGATCTCAAACATTTAATGGGCCGAGCACGCTGCTTCTCAACTAGTGCTCTTAATTCCTTGAATATTTCAAAGTCTGGATGCTTATAATTCTTCAAGAAATAAACCCATGTAAATCGAGAGAAATCATCGATAAATGTTAAAATATACTTTGCATCTGTCAATGAAG
This sequence comes from Pseudotsuga menziesii, assembly GCA_001517045.1. Classification (NCBI taxonomy): domain Eukaryota; kingdom Viridiplantae; phylum Streptophyta; class Pinopsida; order Pinales; family Pinaceae; genus Pseudotsuga; species Pseudotsuga menziesii. Next base: position 96,652 of record LPNX010019039.1, on the reverse strand, counting down.
GTTTATTCATGCAAGAGAGATCACTGTGAACAAGATCCAGTCGATCCTATGAATTCCATGATTTTCCTAAATCAAAGGGTGCTTGATGATTCTTTCCAAGCATGCATCCTTTAAAAAATCGATCAGGTGGAACATTCTTTGGGAGAATATTAACCATGTTGTGCGTTACCATCATCTTCATACTTAGAAATTTTGGATGACCAAGTCGTTCATGCCAAATTTGACATATGTTGTCAGTTTGAGAGATGAGTGTAGTCGTCCCAAGCATCTAGGAAACATTCAATAGATGATCACAAAACTTATAAAATTCATATTTGGGATCCAAAATCCTTGAAACAACAGTTTCCCTGCCAAGCTTTAGATCCTTTATGATAAATCAATCTGACCAAAACTAATAGTCTTCTAGGTCTTCGTCAATTGGGAAAATGACAGCATGTTTGTACTCAAACTTGGTACATGATAGATGTTGAATATGCGACAATGTTGACATTAAGCATCACCACTCCAGCGACAGTGAGAGCATAATCATCAGTGACATAAATATTCTCTTCGGGAGCACCACTTAAGGAAGATATATAGAAGCATACTTCACCATATGATGAGTACATCCAGAATCCTCTATCCATTCGGTCTAATTAGTGCGGGCATGTAATTCTTGGGAAATGCCACTAGAGAAGGTATAGTTTTCAGGAGGTTGATTGGTTGACTGACCAATCGATGTATTGTCTGTTGGGTGCTTGATCTTTCCTTCTAATTCCTTCATCTCTTTCCAAAACCTTTTTCTCAACATTTCCCACTAGTTTGTGTAATACCGACATGTCTTCTTCTTATGGTCCTTCTTCATCAGTGATGATTCTTTGGTCTTCCCTTCTGTAGGTTGTTTGATACATTATAGTCGATGATCCTATTGACCACGTTCTGTAATAGTTGGATTGACCTTGCTTTTCAGCAAATGAGCCTAGTTTTTTCCACCAACCTTCCCTTATTCAAGTAAATTGTGTTGACCTTTGATCAACAAATCACGTAAAGTATAAAACGTAAATTACTTACCATCTTGCTTGTGTGACATCTAATTATCCCAAAAGGAGGAACATAAAACATCATAAGGTGTCTTTAAATTCATCAAAACCATCTCAATGAGTTATCCATCCTTCTTTGGAAAATCTTTGCCACATTCACCCAATTTTAGTTGTAGCTCCTTGATACGATCTAAATAGCCCTCGATCTTATTTAAGAAAAGAGGTTCTAGAGAGATGAACTATTTCTCTATTTGCATTAATTTACCCTCATTTATCTTGTTGAACATATACTTCAACTTGGTCCAAATGGATTTATGGTAGTCAATCCCACTTACATGAAAGAAAATTTTCCTTGAAATGTAGGTCGTGATAACACCCACAGCTTCATCCTCTTGACTTCGATGGAAAATTAGCATTGACATCTCTCAGGTCAGCAATATCAATCTTCATGAACTGCGACAGTCCTTTTCTCTTCAACAAGGTCTCCATATATATAGCCCATATTGCATAATTGTTTCCATTAATAACAACATGTTCTATCTTGGAAGACATACTTCTAATCTAATAGATCTAACCAAGGTTCAGGGAGAGGTATACATTGATAAATATTATTTCGATAGTCAATCAACCCTAGATATGACTTAGCATGACTTGTAGACAACAGGGCTATTTCAAAACCATCATCTCTGATACCATTTTGGAGAACCTCTCAGCCATGAACTATTGAATAGAACAAAATTAAAAGAAGGGAATCGTACTCCAAGATAATAGGCGGTCTATAAAGACACCATTATAGCCGCTTTAGCACAGTGCATCATGATCAGAACATCACAATGCATAATGAAAATGAAAGATAACTCAAATCAACACTCTAGAAAACCCATAGGGTCTCCTATTTATATATTTTAGATCTAACAAACTACCTGAAAGTAAGGAATATATGGTCCACAAGTAGGGTTTCTTGGTCCAAACTGTTTTCACAGAATCTGCAACCTCCTAGAGTTTAGTTGACTGCTCAATTGATTGTTCAGTCGTTCCGCCAACTTGCTTGGTCAGTACTTCAATTGACTGCTCCGCTAGTCGCCTATCGTCTAACGACTGATTGTCTCTAGAAGATCCATAGGTGTGATGAACCATCAAGACCTTAGGTTCCAACATTGGTTGAACCTTATTTCACCTAATAATTGGTGGAATAACTGATACACACACTAGTAACACGGAGGAGGGAATGTGAAATAGAATATATGGCGCAAGCTATCGAGGTGAGATTCTAAGTGTACCTACTTATGTTTTCAATGGAGCCAACATAACGACAAGGGTAAATATCCATCTAAAAAGGGACAAGAAAACAAATTATAACTCTCATACAAAGGGAAGGTTATATAAAACCACTATGGTAAAAAAACACAAAAAGTTGTAGGTATTATGGATAAAACAAAAATCAAGTACAGCCCATTGTGAGGATTATTTAGGTGTTTCCCATCTAAACTAGTAAGAAAGTATGCCCCATTTCCCAAATAGTGTTTGATGATGTAAGCACCTTTCCACAAACATTCAAACTTTGCTCAATCAAGTTTATCATGAGCTTGATCCCAGAAAAATACTAGGTTTCATTCACAAAACAAGTGCGGGTGAACTAGATTATTGTAATGGGATTTGGATCATTTCTTTGTGACTTCAATAATCTATAAATTATCTTAGAAATATTCATCACTTATTCCAAAATCATGGTAAGTTGTTTTTCTATAATAGAGGTGTTTGAAATCATTTTGATTTCTAAATTCAAGGCAAGGATTTTGCACTCAATTAGCAACATTGACTCCAAACCATGTACGAAGAATGGAGTAAACCCTATGGTGATTTTGATTGATGACTAATAGGTCGATAAGGTGGGAAAGAGCATGAGAGGAAAATTGTATTTTTTATTTTCAACTTTCTATTAGAACATGGTTTTAGGAATTTATTAACAACCTCAATTTGGCCATTCCCATGAGGATAATAGGAGGATGAAAAATGATGCTCAAATTTAAAATGGTAGGTTGTCTCCTACCAAATGAAATCTTGTGGCTTGATTAAATACGAAGTTTTTCATAACACCAAATGAGGTAATGACATGATTGAAGAAAAAATGTGTTCTTCTGGTGGTGGTGTTTTTATATGTCAACATGGACTCAATCCATTTAGTGAAATATTCGACAACCACTAGGTTGTAGCTATAGCAGCTAGTAAATGTAGGATAACACTCAATGAAATTTGTATCCCATTTTTTGAATGGAGCAACTAAGACAACATGTTGTAATGGGGTAGATGGTCCCCTTTCCATTGGGGAATAAGAGCTAGTAGTTTTTCCAATGCTTTACTAACTATATGCAATCAAAAAACAAGGAAGGCCAAAAATATCCAACACAGATGACTTTCTAGGTGATGTCCATATTAGAGAGGTGGCTTTATACACATTTCTTTATATTTATGATGTTCATTTAAGACTCTTTTGGCCTCCTCAAAAGTTAGGAATCACCATAGGATCGTGCTGACTCCTTATAAACATACAACATCATGGATAAGGAGGTAATGAGAATCTTAGTGAAAAAATCAACATCGACCATCCATAGAAAGATGACAACCGAACTTCTAAGTGTGCAAATAAACAAGAATGTGCTTGTGCCAAGGATCATCTGAAGATATGATGAACAAATGTTCATCTAGCATATCATGATTGATAGGGGATCAAACACTCTAGTAGGGAGATATAACATCAATTTATCTAATGCTAAATATGTTTTACTCTTGGGAATAGTAAATTCAAGATCATACTCTTGGATAATGATCCATTAAAAAACTTTTCCATCAATATATCTCATGCTCAATAAATACAACATTATATTTGATTTTTTAATGACTTTTTGTTTTATTTGTTGAGATGTAATGGTGAAGTTATGAACTAAGAATACGATGGATAAGGAAATATTTTTTCTTTGTGATTATAAGGCAAAGAATATCTCGAGAATTTATTGCTCACGTAATAAATGGCATGTTGGAATATGGTCCTCTCCTTCTTGAATCCAAACTCTGATGATAGTGAAAGGGGATGCCAATATATAAAGGATAAAATCCTTGGAAAATTTTGGAGGACTAATCAAAGGTGTTGAAGTAAGAACATGCGTAAATGCCTCAAAAGAGATGTAATCCTATCGATCCCAACCAAAGAGGATATTATAATATAAAAACCTCAAAAATACATCAATGCTCATTGCATAATATACGATAAAACATTGTAAGAATTTTTCCTTTCCTAGAAGGCTTTGTAATTGGTGCAAAATCTGAGGTGGGGGAAATCCAAGGATGGATTGAACCTTCAAAGAATTAATGGTGATTCCTTGTTTAGAAATCATGAAATTGAGAATTGTTGGTTGTGGAGCCTAATCTTCCAGATCCAGAGTTATTATTCAGTTGTGATTGTAACCCAGGAGTACTGTACACTCGTTCCCCTTGCCTTGGGGTTCGGGGATGTGTGTCGACCAATAGTATTGTGGACCCATGGTATTGGGTTAACCCCAGAATTTTCCCATTGTATTTCCCCTATAAAAGAAAGCATTGTAAAATGACTAAGGATGGTATTGTATTGTATTGGAAGAGAGACTGTGAGAGCGTGAAGAGGAAGTGCAGCGGTTTTGCTGCAGGGTGTATCCCTTCATATTTCTGGACTGTAATAAAAGGACTGGAAATTTCTTTGTGGACGTAGCCCATCGTTTGGGTGAACCACGTTATATCTGTGTCTCTCTGTAATGTTTTAATGTGTTTTGCATCTTGTTTATTGATTTAACTATATATATGTTATTGCTCTGCGGTCCTGTTTTCTAACAATTGGTATCAGAGCCAAAATGTCTATTTGGTTGGTAAACTCGTAGGAAATAAGGGTTCCTAGTTCGAGTGGGAGCAATGGCGGAAGAAGGAAATTTTAGGGTCAAGAAATTTAACGGCCAAAACTATCAGTTATGGAAGATGCAAATGGAGGACTATCTGTACCAAAAGGATCTGTACCTGCCATTGGGTAGAAAAGCAAAGTAGTCAACGGCTATGAAGGATGAAGAATGGGAGGTTCTTGACAGAAAGACACTAGGAACAATACGGATATGCCTGGCTTCGTCGGTGGCCTTCAATATTTCAAAATAAAAAACAACAGAGGGTGTGATGAGCGCATTGAGTAAGCTCTATGAAAAACCCTCTGCTTCTAACAAGGTATTTTTACTGAAGCCTTTATTTAATATGAAGATGCCAGAAGGTGGATCTGTTGCTAACCATTTAAATGAGTTTAATACACTTACCAGTCAGTTAAGTTCTATAAAAGTGAACTTTGATGATGAGGTTAGAGCTCTTCTAATCTTGTGCTCATTGCCAGAAAGTTGGAATAGCTTGGTCATGGCTGTAAGTAACTATGTTCCTAGTTCAAACACTCTTAAGTTTGATGATGTTGTTGGTGTTAGCACTCAGAATGTACCCAAGTTTTGAAAAGGTAGATCCCAAGGTAACATCAAAAACCACTTTAGAATGTATTTCTGACCTAATACAATCAGAGAGGGATCTCTCACTATTTACAAAGTTTTTATACTCAAGATATTCAATCAAAGACACTCAGAAGGTCAGATTTCTGATGGGACAAATTGGACAAGTTTGTTTTAAAGACTTGGTAGGACAGTCATGGAGGAGACCATTGGGCAATGGAGTCAACAATCAGATCTGAAATAGGTTGCAGGAGGTAAGGTTTTGAAGGTTTATGATCAGAGGTAAGGTAGGCACCATTTCCTCAGTCTTGAGGTATTAGCGGGTTGATTAGCAGACAAAGGGAGACATTCCATCAAACAGAGCACCTAACTATGATGAATTCTACAAGACTTTAGAAGAAAATATTTTGAAAATTCTTGAACAATGGACCTAGAGCATGCAGGATGAATTCTAGCCCATAAAACTAATGCTCAAGCATGAAATCAAATAAAAAATGGAGTGGGAAACAGGATAAACAGTCACATAAAAAAATTACTCACTGAAGAAAAAGATGGCACAAGAATCTCTGACATGAAAAAGATTTTACATTCCTCCTTTGCAAATTTCATTCATTTACTGAAAATGTGAAACCATTACAATGTAGAGTCCCTCGTCTCTTGAAAAATCCTCTCTCTAACTATCAATTACATTTTAATTTATATAAGAATAGTCTTTACCTAACTTTGAATTCAAAACCTAACTGAACTCTAAAAATAGAAACAATTACAACAAAGTTTCTCCTGCATATCTCCAATGGTGATAGCTATGTGAAATATGGGAGAGGATTTTATAATTGGACATGTTCATGAAAAAACCCATGTCTTCATTTCTCCAAAATCATCTCAATATCCTCGAAATATTCCTTTGAAGCTGATGACTGAAATAATAAAATTGTATATTTCTGGAAAAATGACTTGTGAAGATATTTTAAATTCTCCCAACCTATGATTACCGTGTAAACAATGAAGGAGTTTTTTTATTACAGGACTGTTAGAAATAAAAACCTCTCTCATTTTTGTCAAATTAGATTCCATTTGTCCAAAACTATTCTTTGAATTTGATGGCTGAAATAGTCCTTTGGAAAACATGAAAAATGGACTATACAACTGACTTTTTTTCTGCTAAAACATAGCACCTGTGTGAAAAATGAAAGAGGTTATTGTGGATAGATATGTTTTGAAGAAAATCCTCTTCCTGTTTCACAAAATTCATCTTTATTTGATGTAAACAATTATTTTAATTTGATGACTAGAACAGTCATTTTGAAATCTGAACATTGTCCCTCTGAATATGACTTTGCTGCTCCCAATCTGTAGCACCTGGGTAAAACCTAAGAGAGGTTATTGTATATAATAATGTTTTGATGAAAAACCTCTTTCAGTTTTTGAAAATTCTTCTTTGTTTTCTGGAAATAGGTCGTTGAATAAAATGACTAAAACAGTCATTTTCAGAAAAATATGCTAAGTTGCTTCTAAACCTTGAACTGTTAAACTATATTTTAGAGAACAGATAGCATCTATCCTTGTAAGATCATATATTTTAAGACAAATCCCATGAATGTATTGATCAAGGTATCCATATTTGTTAAAACACTTGAATAATCCCAAGCTTTGGCACACTCTCCACTGTAAATTCTATTTGTAAGACTTTAAACACATACCAATACCTTCACGAATGCTCTCACTGTATATATTTCTGCAACTCTTCTAGGCTGATGTTCTTTTTGGGCTTCCCTTCTGCATTGTTGAATGGTGGCTTCCATTTTCTTGTTCTATAAAAATCAATTTCCAGCTTCCTGATCAGACTCTTTATCTCCACCATTTTCCCTGTGAAAAGTAAAAGTTTGAGTTTGAAAATATGGTGGATTGTCTCCTTCCTTTCATGCGCAGCACACAAATGAAATTATTTTTAAAAACCAAGTCAACTTTATTTTTAAATAATGGTCTATTCCGGAGCCTCCACTGGGTTGTTTTTCCCAAATCACTTTTCTCTGCGGAATTCACCAAAAGACCACGTGGACAGTGGTTTAAATTCCGCTACCACCTTTCAAATTTAACCACCGTGCAACTCTATCCTCCGGATCTGATGAGGACCGTCCATGCATTTTCACTTTATTTTCCAGCCATTGGATAAGCTTACACATATGCATTCCGCTGAGCCCTTTTGTTTTAATTAACGTGCAACTTTACTCTCCGGAAACAATAATACCCGTTGATGAGTTTTCACTTTTTACATTAGCCGTCAAATTATTTTATGTGCTAGTGGTTTGATTATACCTTAAGAAAGATAATAAACCTTGTTTAGCGCTTAAACCATCATTAAGACTTGGTTTGGTGAATAAAGTCCGCTTTTTTATTTTGGAAAAATATCCAAAACTATATAAGTTTGAATATGAATAAAATAATAACTTTTTGAAACCCATTTCATTCAAAAATTAATAAAACTTTTTGCCCCACTTGTGAAAAATTTATTTCTAAAATTCCTTTAACTTCTCTTCTTTGCCAACCTGGAAATAAATTAATGAGAAAACTTTGGAAACCGACTCAATCACCCATGAAAACTTAAAATTTTGAAGGCAATAAGACCAATTCCGACAAAAATAAATTTAGTGCTAACAGTTGGTGTTATTCTTAGCGAGGAAATGCGAAGAAAAAGCACAGGTGAGACATAAGGTAATGCGTTGACCATGGAAAGAATAGGGAGACAAAATGAGAGAGGAAGGATCCCAGGAAATCGTGGCAAGTCTAAAAAGGGAAGATCCAAGTCTAGATTCGAAAAAATAGAGTGCTGGAACTGTGGTAAGAAAGGACATCTGAAGAAAGATTGCAGAGCTCCAAAGAAAAAAGGAGACAGACAGCAAGAGACTACTCAGGAAGCGAATGTAGCAGGTGATGTGTTACAAGATGCTTTGATTCTTGCATTAGATAATACTAGTGATTAATAGGTAGTAGATTCAGGGGCTTCATGTCATGCTACACCCCATAGGAAGTTCTTTCATGATTATGTTCAAGGTGATTTTGGGCATATGCTATTGGGGGATGATGAACCATGTAAAATTGTTGGAAAGGGTAAGGTACAAATTAAGTTAAATAATGGAAGTGAATGGATACTAAAAAATGTAAGGCACATTCCTACAATGAAAAGAAATCTGATCTCAATAGGGTAGTTGGGAGATAGCGGTTGTTTGTCTACGTTTGGAGAAACATGGTGGAAGATCACTAAAGGATCAATGGTAATTGCAAAAGTAGATAGGATAGGTACACTATATTTATGTCCTCATAATACTGATTATTCTATCTCTGTAGCTTCCACAGAAACAGGTGCGGTGTTGTTGCATCATAGGCTTTGCCACATGAGTGAGAAGGGGATGCAGATTCTCCCCTCAAGGAAATTGCTTCCTGATCTAAAGTAGGTAAGTTTGGAATTCTGTGAGAACTGTGTTTATGGAAAACAAAAGAGAGTTAGATTTCTTAGGGTTGGGAAATAAAAGAAGAATGAAAAGTTACAGCTTGTCCATACAGATGTATGGTGACTAGCTCAGGTACAATCTCTTGGTGGCTCTCGTTATTATGTTACTTTTATTGATGATGCAACTACAAAAAATTGGGTTGATTGCATTAGACAAAAATCTGATGTGTTTGATACTTTTAAGAAGTGGAAAGCTTTGGCTAAGAATGAGACAGGAAAAAGGTTGAAATGTCTCAGATCTGATAATGGAGGCGAGTATTGCAGCAAGGATTTTGAGAGTTACTGTTCACACAATGGGATTCACAGAAAGAAGACAGTCCCTAGAACACCCCAAGAAAATGGTGTGTCAGAAAGGATGAACAAAACGATCATGGAGCATGCAAGGTGTATGAGATTGCATGCAGGGTTGCCCTTATAGTTTTGGGCTAATGCTGTAAACACTGTTGTTTATTTAATAAACAGAGGGCCTTCAAGCGCTTTGGATGGTGGCATTCCAGAGGAGGCATGGACAGGAAAACAGGTAAAATACTCATTTCTGAGAACTTTTGGTTGTGAAGCATTTGTCCATATTGATAAAGATGATAGAACAAAGCTTGAGGCTAAATCCAAGAAATGTACCTTTATTGGATACGGGGTTGATGATTTTGGTTATCGCTTATGGGATCTTAAAAATCACAAAATCATTAGGAGTAGAGATGTAGTATTCAATGAAAAAGTCATGTATAAAGATCAGTTGCAGGGAAAGAAAGAAGAAAAGGAAAACACAGAGTACACGGTTCTTAATGAAATCAAAGAAAATGAAGTTCCAAAAGCACCAGAAAATCAAGAGCAGCAGTAGGTACCTGAAACTCCTGCAATTGTAAGAAAGTCTACCAGGTTAAGTAGAACCCCTGAACGATTCTCTCCTTCACTGTATTATTTATTGATGACTGATTCTGGTGAACTAGAATGTTTTGAAGAAGCAATGCAAGTAGAAACTAGAAATAAGTGGGAGCAAGGCATGGATGAGGAGATGGACTCATTGGTAAGAAACTAGACTTTGGATCTGGTTAAGTTGCCTACAAAAAAAAGGGCATTGCAGAATAAATGGGTTTACAGGTTGAAGGAAGAAGATGGAGGAAAGAAGCGGTACAAGGATAGACTTGTTGTAAAGGGGTTTGCACAAAAGAAAGGTATAGACTTTGATGAAATATTTTCTCCTCTTGTTAAAATGACTTCAATTAGAACTATTTTAAGTCTAGTGGCTGTAGAAGATTTGCATCTTGAACAGTTGGATGTAAAAACGGCCTTTATCCATGGGGATTTGGAGGAAGAGATTTATATGCAGCAGCCACAAGGGTATGAGGTAAAAGGGAAGGAGAATTTGGTTTGGAGGTTGAAGAAGAGCTTGTATGGCCTGAAGCAAGCTCCAAGGCAGTGGTATTTAAAATTTGATAAGTTTATGACAGAACAAGGTTATGATAGATGTCATTCTGACAATTGTGTTTATTTCAAGAGGCTAGATAACGGAAGATATATTATCTTGTTATTGTATGTGGATGACATGCTTGTTGCAGGGTCTAACATGCCGGATATAAATGTGCTCAAAAGAAAACTAGCTAAATCATTTACGATGAAGGATTTGGGTATTGTGAAGCAAATCCTTGGTATGAGAATAACAAGAGACAGGAAAAATTGCAAATTCACATTGTCTCAAGGTGAGTACATAGAAAAAGTGTTGCAGAGGTTTAGAATGCAGAATGCAAAATCGGCCAGTACGCCTTTGGCGAGCCATTTCAAACTAATCAAGGATATGTGTCCAAAGACACAGGAAGAGATAGATTACATGTCCAAGATTCCCTATTCATCAGCAGTTGGGAGCTTGATGTATGCCATGGTGTGCACAAGACCAGATATTGCACATGCAATGGGAGTTGTGAGCAGGTATATGAATAATCCAGGTAAAGAGCATTGGAAAGCAATACAGTGCATTCTCGGGTATTTGAGAGGTACCACTTCTCATGCATTATGTTTTGGAGATTCAGACACTGTTCTACATGGATATGTTGATGTAGATATGGCTGGTGATAAAGACAATAGGAGGAGTGCCATAGGGTATGTGTTTACTATAGGTGGAATAGTAGTAAGTTGGATTTCAAAACTGCAACAGGTTGTTGCACTTTCAACAACGGAAGTAGAGTATGTTGTTGCTACAAAGGCTAGTAAGGAGATGATTTGGTTGCAGAGGTTCATGAAAGAATTGGGTAAGAAGCAGGAGAATAGTAGGTTGTACAGTGGTAGCCAGAGTGCCATTCATCTTGCAAAGAACTCAACCTTTCATTGAAGGACTAAACATATACAACTCAAGTACCACTTCATAAGATTTGTTCTAGATGAAGAATTGTTAAAACTGGAAAAGATTCACAGTAGCTAGAATCCTGCAGACATGTTGACAAAGGGAGTAACTAGAGAGAAACTGAGTTCTTGCTCGATTTATATTGGCCTTCAAGCATGAAGGTGAAAATAATAAATTTTCCAAGTACAAGGTCCAGAGCATAGTCCATCAAGTGCAGAAGTGGTGGAGTTGTTGTGGTTAGTCTCTAAGTGGGAGATTGTTGGTTGTGGAGTTGTTGTGATTAGTCTCTAAGTGGGAGATTGTTGGTTGTGGAGCCTAATATTCTAGATCCAGAGATATTATTCAATTGTGATTGTAACCCAGGAGTACTGTACACTCGTTCCCCCTACCTTGGGGTTCAGGGTAGCACCCCGAAAAAGGGGGTTCGAGGGCAGAGCTCCCAAGAAATTTTTTGGGATGTGTGTTGGCCAACAGTATTACAGACCCATGGTATTGGGTTAACACTAGAATTTTCCCATTGTATTTCCCCTATAAAATAAAGCATTGTAAAATGACTGAGGATGGTATTGTATTGTATTGGAAGAGAGACTGTGAGAGTGTGAAGAGGAAGTGCAGCAGTTTTGCTGCAGGTTGTATCCCTTCATATTTCTGGACTATAACTAAAAGGACTGGCAATTTCTTTGTGGACGTAGCCCATCGTTTGGGTGAACCATGTTATATTTGTGTCTCTCTGTAATGTTTTAATGTGTTTTGAATCTTGTTTATTGATTTAACTGTATATATGTTATTGCTCTGCGGTCCTGTTTTCTAACAAGAAGGAGGTCAATATGGGCGTTAAACACATTTAAATGGGTTTACATAAATTGTATATCTATGATACTAAATAAACACTTTATAGATGTGATCCAAGTGTTGTATTTGAATGAGTAGTGAGGTGATCAAAGTATGTAAGGATAATTTCAATCATTTCATCAAAGTAGTATGGCATGGCATGTTGAAAAGATGCTCCAACATTTTTTATTCTACAAGGCATGACTCAATAAATGAAAGTTCCTGAAGGGGTGGTGAAGGAAATATTATACCATTCCTAATGACCAATTTGGATATGATTCTAACATGAGAATCCATCCATAAAAGATAGGACTTGGTTTCATGCACATGCATCAATAATTTTATCAGTAGAGGTTGAGTAGTTGTCCTTCAAACAATGTTTGTTAAGATATCAAAAATCAATGCATATACAAATGGTGCCTTAGTTCTTGTTGACAAGTACCAAATTGGATACCCATGTCACGGGGGATCCACTAGTGAAGCAATATCATATCGCTTCCATTCATATTGGGAGTTTGAATACTCCTAAAAACCTCAAAACCATATTTCCTCGTATTAAGGGGTCAAGGGTTTTTTTTAATTTGACATAGTAATATAATATTGGGGGTTATTTTATTTGGGTGGGTTGAGGAATAACATTCAAATCATGGGATGGATTTATATATATAGCTTCTTAATATATTTGGAGGTCACCCGTAGAGACCTATATTCCCATCGATTCCTACAATATCTCACATGAAGCTGTACCTTATCAGATTCCTCATTGAATCCTCTCGGCGACCTATTCCTAAAGAACAAGCATGAACTACGAAATATTTTGGCTTGGACTGGTAATAACCATGATCCCCTAGCGCAAACTACAAGCGTCCATTGGTGCCTTGATTACTATTTCATTGGGCTTTCCAGTATATAACGCTACAAATTGATGAGTCACCCCTGCAATCCTGACGGGATTATTATTAGCATTATACTATTATTTTATTTATCATCATGTTTGGTTATACTAAGATGTGTCAGCCCAATGGGTTAGCTCAAGTGGTTGAGATATTTTTATGCTAGAAGAAGGTCTCGAGGTCAAATCCCTGGGTGGTTATGTCGAGGCCTCACTCGATTTCCCAACTGGGTTAGGCCCCGTAGTCAGGGCTAGCAGTTTACCTCAGGTACCATCCTAAAATAAATGGGGAAGTACCTAAGGGTTTATCGAGTGATGTTCCATCTATAAAAAAATACTAATATGTGTTAGGGCTCTTGCTTGTTACAACTTGATAATATGATATAAATGGGGTATTAAAAATGGGTTTATAATAATGGATACCTACCATATCTGGTGAAACTAGGGGTTTTCTTAATTGAAAGTGTATATTGGTAGGGGGGGTTCAATAATACATATTTAGGAGGAATTTTCAAATATTTAGTGAAATTAGGGATATTCTTTAATATCATGCGAATTATCATTCTATGTAACAAGTTCACTAAGAACCCCCCATGACCCATGTACTATAAGCAATTTGATAGATGAATCCTACATTCTAAAAAAAACAATTTTAACTTCTACAAATGGAGGTTTGAAAGTGTGAATAGGTTGTTATTTTTTACAACATGGTTGACATTAGGCCATGTGTCAATGTAATGTTCCCTTATGGTTTGGTCGAGCCTTTCCTTTTAGATGTAATACCAGGAAAAGACATAATTAAATTATTAGAATAGAACTTTATAGAGTACAATTTCAATGTAGGAAGATCCAAGTAAAAAACAAGATGACACCAAGATTAACCAAAGTGTCCACTTTAATAGTAGGTGATGCATTAGTCATATTCCCCTCCACAAAGGAATATGGAGTAGGAATTAGGTTCTTAAACCATTTGAGATGCCTTGGAGGAATGAAGTATTTTTACTTGAAGGAGAATTGTTCTGAATACTCAATTAATGTTGAGGATGTTTTAGGCAGGTAGCATGCCCAATGGTACATATCATCCCAAGGGTAATCAAGGTTGATTAGATATTTGAGAATCTCTTCATTACGTAAAAAAGAGGAGGTTGAAATATTAGGGAGGTACATCAGGGATGATGATGATGACGGTGTTGAAGAAAGTGGATCACCTATCAAAGAAACATTACAAATTTATACAATCCCTTCACTTGGTTGGTCAAGTGGAAGTATCTCTTCAAAAACTATGATTTATGGATCTAAGGAATATAGGTGGTCAACTAATATGGCATGACACTTCTAGAAGTCCATCCAATGGTGTGAACAATGGCCATAGATGCCACATAAAGCACATGGGTGGTTTGTATACAATGCATTTTTATGCTTTGTAGCATCAGGTAGGGTAATCTAGACTACAACGATTATTGATTCATTATGATCCTCCTAAACATGGATATGAATACACAATATAAGAAACTATAGACACTTATTAGCAGCATGATCAAGGATATCACAAACAGCACAAGGAATTAGTGCCTTCTTTGGTGTTGTAGGGTTGATGGTGATGTCCTTCTTAGCCTTAAGCCTATCCTTCTTCTTTTTTAGGGGAAACTAGGTGGAAAGGGTGGATTCCTCACTAAACCTGGGAGATAAGGCATTAGAAGTACCAATTGGTTGGACAGGTATTGATGTTATCACAAAACAACCGCACACCTACGACACTTTCATGATTTACATAGTAAATTATCACCGACATATAGCATGCACTCAGCAGAAGACATATTCACAAGTTATAAAGAGCATAATGAATCCAATATGGCCCCAAAATAGTTGAAAGATCCAATCATGTGGGTTAAACTATGGTTACTCGCGCTATAATGCGCACCTCTAGAACAACACCAGCACTGCAGCATGGAAAATCCTTCGAGATCTGCACGTCTAACACAAATGGTGAGATATCACCCACCAGCAATGCATTGATGGCTCATGAAAGCTCTACTTACCCATTTGAATTTGAATTGGATTCTCACACACTTGGTTTACTTTGAATGAAAAACATGAATCAATGGGTTTACACGATGATCTTGTCATTTCTTGGCCACCTCTTGGCCTATAAAATAAGTCCATGGACATGTTAATTGTAAGAATATTTGATAGCAAAGTTATGTCATTGGAATTGTGATTGATCTTCCCCTTAGCTCACCTCCTCCCTCTTTCCAATCATTTCCAAATCTCCCCTGCCTCCTTCCCTCAAGTGGAAAGTGCTCTTCTCACACCTTTTTTTGTTAACCACACTTCAAGCATTTGTTGGACAAGAAAGGCCTCCCTTAGGAAGAGTATTGCCTCCATTTGGATATCACCTATCCAAGGTTTTGTATTAGCTTGATCATTAGGTAATATACATGTCGTTTGGCTCACATTGGTTGTTAAATTTTTCATTCTCTTCCCCCTTTGTTACTTTGTTTAAATTGTGTTATCATTTTATTATTTTTCTTTGTTTCCCTCTAACAATCTATTGCAGGATCACTTGGGGTCACTGTTATAGCTGATTTTACCACACATGGTGAATCACACTTTTATGGCCTTCCCTGTCCCTATGCAGACTCCTTAGACCCCATGCACTATTTTTTTTCCTTTGATGTTTCCTAGATCATCCCTAAAAACATGCTTAAATTGCCATATGCTACTTTTAAACCCTTTATCGCATATATATGTAGGTTTGACCTCTAAAACCACGTACATAGAGATGTGTGCAAAAGGCCAAATTCATTTGGACTTTTCCTTGATGTGGATCCGACTCACTAGTCTCCTGGCCTTCCATATCCCTTGAGATCGCTCGAATTCGACCTTTCATTACCCCATTGAAGAGCTATATAAGGAACCCTTTGGATACATTGAAGGCATATGAGGAATTGAGAGCAAGAAAATTATAGTTCGTTGTTGATGGAACTTGTGCTTGAGTCTGCATCCCCTTTGTCCCTTGGAGCACTTTTGTGTTCTTCCCAAGCTTGCCTTTTTCTTGTGAGCTTACTATCGAGAGATGGAGGATTGAAGTGGTGGAGGCCCAAGTGGGGGACTCGATTTCTCTGATTCACAAACTTGCCGACAGAGGTTGTATTCATTGTAATCTCTGATTTTATATTAATAGAAATATCTTTTACTGTCCAATAATGTATGTTTGAATGAATATTTTATCCATGGATGATTTCAAATGCTTATATGTTATTGATTATATATGCTAGAGTAGAGCTAACACAATTATATATAGCATGCTTGTCTTGTTTATTGAATGTTGAGGAAGCAATTTATCAATTCAAGCTGGAGTTGTAAAGCTCAACAGGGATCTACATCAACTGTTTGGAATAAGGTACGAATCGAGATCCTTTAGTGTTAGTTGTTTGGTTTCTCTTGCATATAGGAAAGGAGAATATCCGAGTGACATTCCCAAATTCAAGGGCAAACCAGGAGAAGATCTGAGTGAACATGTTACTACATTTCACCTATGGTGCTCTTAAAATTCCTTACACAAAGATTCGATCCATTTAAGGCTGTTTCAACGCACCCTTACAGGGCCTGCTGCGAAATGGTAAGTCGCATTGTTCGATGACCTAGCTATGAATTTTCTCAACCACTTCCAACTACCAGTGCGTTATGACGTTGGTACAGAACTCTTGTCGATGTTTCGGCGAGATAAAACCATGCATATCTTGGACCATATCCAAGAGTGGCGTAGATGGAAGAGATTGATTAAAGCCTTCATACCGCCGGAGTTTCTCCTCGAGTGGTTCCTTAAATCGTTACTGCCTTATATAGCGAAGGATGTTTCTACTTCCGAAGTTCAGAACGAGGAACAAGCCATTTTTAGGGCGCAGGAATTAGACTTGATTTATACTCAATCTGGTTTGTTATATGAGATCATTCCTAATTCTCCGTGTTCTAGTTTCGATCCTAAGGTTAAACATGGACCACATGCCGATGGCATTGTTGGTTGTACGAGTGCCAAACCTATAGATTCGGTTGTGAAATAGGTCAGTCAACTATCTATCAACCAATCTACCTTGGGACAAGCTACGCCTTCGTCTCAACCCACCCAAATGGAAAGTGTGCTCTCGGTACAATCGTCGGAACAGAAGGGTAACCAACAACCTGGAAGGAAAAAAAAGAAGGGTAAAAACAATCATAAGGGTGGGAATAGGAATGAAAATTCCAACTCTAATGACAAGAATGCCCCAAATGCTGGGGGGGGAAAGAAGCATAAACATAAGGTTAAGTTTCCTTGCAAGTTGTGTAAGGATGACCACCTCACTCACTTGTCCCCTCGGATTGATGAATCCTGGAGGTTCATAGCATAGGGCCCAGCTGTGCTGACCAACCCCTTACCTCATAATAAAAACATGAACTTGAGGACCCATGATCAGTCTGGTGGTGATCAAGATCCGTCGAAGATTATTGGTCATGGTTGCATCAACATGGTTCGTTCTACTAAGTTTGTGACTCGTGAAAAGGACTATGGTTCATCACAACCCGACCTTGGAAAGGAACCTGATCCACCTGGGAATCCTTTGCGTATTGAAAAACCTGTGGATAAACCTGAAATTGCACCTCGCATTCCTAATGGAGTCCTTAAGCGTTTAGGGCACAATCCTAATGCCCAAGCCACCCAGAACTATTTTGTTGTCGAAGATTTGGGCCACACTCTTTGTGCGATGTCTGCACTTGAAGTACTTCAGAGTTGTCCTTCGCAAAGGAAGGCTTTGCTTTCTACCCTAGGTGTGAACGATGATAATTCTTCCTCTGTTATCAAATTTGAAACTGCAGGACTTCAGCCTCACTTGCCTTACTATGTGTCTCTCTTGATTCATGTAGAATGTCTTAACATGACCGTCAAACGCACTGTGATTGATGAAGGCGCTGCTGCTTCTGTGATGTATTTGGCATGTTGGAAGGGTCTAGGTTCCCCCGAGTTGTCTAAATCCGGTACCATGTTGACTGCTTTCGATGGAAGATCATTTTGATCGCACGACATTCTTCCTTCTCTTAAGGTCCGTTTGGGGGGGAAGACCATTGCGATAGAGGTCGAGGTGGTTGATGTGCCCCTTGACTACAATTTGTTGCTGGGTAGGAATTGGATGTACAGTATGCAAGCCATAGCTTCTTCTCTATTTCGAGTTGTATGCTTTCCGTTTAATGGGAAGATAGTTATGATTGATCAAATGTCATTCAAGAATCCGCCTATTACCGCATCTTCGAGAGCTTCCATCCTGATTGTAGAGCACTCTTAGCTGGAAACTGGGAGTGTGGGTGTTGGAATGTATCCATCCCTTATGGGAAGCTTTAGTTGTCTTGCACTTATCATTATGATAGGGTCTAATCCCGGCGAGGATTCGTCATCGGTAAGATCGGTGTCTTTTCGCACAACATATATGGAAGATACTTAGATTTTTCCTACACCAACTCCTTCGAATGAGCCCATTGAAACGAACATATTGTTGCCTGCAACTATGATAGCTTATCAAGCTAATATTGGATCTATTGCAGAGCCTAGTCCTTCCTCTTCGTGGATGGAGGAGGAGGACCCTTATGTGTTGCTTGCTTGGGCAGTGTAGTCTTCTCACACACATGACTGCCTTGATAGTGTTTTTCCTTTAGATGAGGCTAAAATTGAGGCTATGTCTGGGGTTGAGCCACCTTGGGAAGAGTTGCATCATAGATCTTATTTTCTTCCTGAGCTTAACCATTTGGAGTCTGAAGACTATAGGGGGATTCTTAGTGAGAGAATTGGTAGTCCTATGGTTCCGTTAAGCTCTCCTAGTCCAATGGCTGACGAAAACATGGCGAATATATCTCCTACCATCCCTATCAATATCTCTCACGATCCTGGCAAGATTGAGAATGTCTATATTGGGGTAGAATGTTCCCATACTGAGATTCAAGAATACACTGAGCTGTTTAAATAATTTCATGATATCTTTGCTTGGTCTTACGATGAAATGCCAGGTATCGACCCTCGCATTGTTGAACATGAGATTAAAACTTACCCCAATGCTAAGCCTGTTCGACAACGCTTACGTGCGGTGAATCCTAGGAAAGCACCTGCGATTAAGGCTGAGGTAGAAAAGTTGTTAAATGCCGATTTTATCTATCCTATTCCCTTGACAGAGTGGGTTTCAAACCCCATTTCAGTTGATAAGAAGCAGGGAACTGTTGGAGACATTTACCATCATACACACTCTTTTTGGTCAAATTGGCCTGGTTAAACCACTATCCTAAGTATAATTGACATTAATTGATATCAGTGGAGCATTAATTGCCATCATCCAGTCACACCCATGCCTACCTATAGTCAAGGAGGCTAACTTAGCCTTCTCCTACAGTCAAGAAGGCTAACTGAAGCACTCCGGGGGTGATCTGAGTGATATTAATGCACCTAATTGCTAACTGGTGGTTACAATCAGCTCAACCAGTCAGTTAAGGCACCTCCTCTCATTAAATATATTATTTAATGATTATTTATTATTATTTAATGATCTGGAGTCAACAAGGCGCCTCCACCAACTTCTAATGATCAGTTCAGCTTCAGTTAACCTCATCGGGGTTCATTGAAGTCATGGAGCACTAGCACTTGATGGTTGGCTTGCTATGACATGTGTTTGATCTCCTTCAGTTGAGATTTAGTCTTTTATTGCACTCTGACTTCAGTTAGGGTTTGGTGAGTCAATTAGGGTTTTGTTCAAGTGGTTAACTGAGTGTGATTGAATGGCTAAGAGTCAATTAAGCCAGACTCACTCATTGATTTCAAATTGCCTCCTTGGGTATTCGAATTCCTCACTCATTGAAGCTATTGCTTGACATTGGTATTGTAACCATTCATTGTTTATTAAATATACAGAGAGGAAACCATTCTGGTTTCGATTAACACCATTTCATGAGTTATTTGTTGATTATTGTTTGATGAGATTGATGCTTTATTCCTAGATCAATGTGCAAGATTAATATGGTATCAGATCTTACGGCGAGACGAATATCTATCTCCCAAAAACAATCTTTTTGACAGATTTCTCCATGAAAAGTGAGCAATAGCTCAAAAATCTAGCACTGCACCAGAAGCCAAGGCTTACCACTTAATACCCCAATTAAAGAACTTGTTGATCAAGCTTGCTCGATTGACTATGCTGGGTTGTATGAAAGCCTAAAATGTGCAGGCTGTCTGACCTTACGGTGCCCTTTTTCTTTTGATTTGCAGGTTTTAACAGGCACAACTTCAAATGGACTCATCAATCCCTCTTCTCACCCCATTCACAAGCTATTCAGAATGGAAGTTGAAGATGATTGCATCTCTGAAGAGACGAGGTCTCTATGAGGTGTCTATTGGACCTGGAAAAGAGTCTTATGAGAATGATAATTACTAGATAAATGACGGTGATAGAGCTTTTGGAGAAATATGCCTGGCCCTTTCTCCTAGCTTGTACTACCTTATTGGTTCTGCTGAATACCCAAAGGAAGTCTGGACAAAATTGGACAGAACCTTTGGCAAGCACAATGAGGATCATAATAGTACTTTGGAGATCACATTCAGCACCACAAGAGTTATTTACTCAAAATTCTCGACCTCTACTCTCTCTGATGAATTTGTTCAAGATGAAGATGAAGCAGAATCTTCTACACATTCAATTGGAATTGAAGAAAGTCTCCATGCAGTGACTCCTTCTCATGATGCTCCAAAAGTTCATAAGATCTCTGATATCTCATCTCCTCATATTTCTGAAACATAAGAAGACATTCAAATCTCTGATATTGAAGAAAAATACTGCTGCACCTCCATGCAAACATTCACCGGAGATTTTCCTTTGAATTCTTTGCAAAATTTACCAGTAATTGCTTCCGAAAGTGAAGAGAAATTTGATTTTTCTCCCTCTAATGTTGCTGCTGGTGTGAAAATATGTAAAAACTTTGATATTTTGGAAGAAATATCAGATTATAAGAGTGACACATTCACTCCCCATGATTTAGATCTTCCATTAAAATCCTACAGGATTGCATGCACCAAAATTCAGAATTTTGAAGAAAAAGACAATTGTGCATCCACCGTCTCGGTTGACCATAATTTTGGATCTGATATGAACCTTATTGGATCTGATATGATCTTATTTGGATCTGATCTGATATTTCTTGGTTCAAAATTTCAGGTTCATAAACCTTCAGTACTGCTTGTAGCTGTTCTCATCAACGGTGTAAAGGAACAAGTACCGCAAGTCTCCTACAAAATTGCTGCTGGGGATTTGATTTCATTTCATAGTTTTGGATATGTTGTGAACTTATTTAGATCTAATTTACATTCTTATTTTATATTATTTTGTTCATATTTTAAAATTCAAGAGCTTTCAGTCATGCTTGTAGCTGCTCTCACCAATTCCGGTGTGAAAAATCAAGTACCGCAGTTCTTCTTCAATTTTGCTGCTAGGGATTTGGTGTTAGTTTCCTCTTATGAGGTTGATGATATTTTATTTTGTGAATTATTATCTATTTCTGAAGCTATATCAGATTATGGAGCTCAAGCATTCGCTCTCCAGAGTCCCAGGGCTTCTCTACCTTTGGTCACATGCTCATCTCCTCACAGAACTAGTAAAGAGGAAGACATTCTACATCCGCTTAGACACTTGCTCCTAAGATTTGGGGATAATTTTACCACTCATGGTTTGTTGTTCAAGGCTGCAACATATCAGTTTCTTGAGTATTCCACACATGGTTCGAATCCTCAAGAACCTTTGCTCTCTCTTCAGATGATTTCAACTACTCTACATGGGTCCAGTTTTCACTATGCTGTTGTTTATATTTCTGATTCAGTTGAGTGCATTGTTCTTATTCCAAAGTGGAATATTCCTCTAGACATATTCATTTAGTTTGAATTCATAGGTTCACATGCACAAGTTCAGGATGCTGCTGCATAGAAGAACCAATTCTTGATTTACTGCTTAGTTTGAGGGGGGGTATTTTTCCCATGAGGTTTTCTGGGTTTCCTTGGTTATATTAAGCAGTTACTTTATTGTATAGGGTGACCTATGGCCTTTGTTGTTGGGGCCCTAGCATTTTTATGCAACTATGTTTTCTAGCTCTTCCTGAGTATAGTTAAAGGGGGGGTGTTGGAGACATTTACCATCATACACACTCTTTTTGGTCAAATTGGCCTAGTTAAACCACTATCCTAAGTATAATTGACATTAATTGACATTAGTGGAGCATTAATTACCATCATCTAGTCACACCCACACCTACCTACAGTCAAGGAGGCTAACTTAGCCTTCTCCTACAGTCAAGGAGGCTAACTGGAGCACTCTGGGGGTGATCTTAGTGATATTAATGCACCTAATTGCTAACTGGTGGTTACAATCAGTTCAACCACTCAGTTAAGGTGCCTCCTCTCATTAAATATATTATTTAATGATTATTTATTATTATTTAATGATCTGGAGTCAATAGGGCACCTCCACCAACTTCTGATGATCAGTTCAGCTTTAGTTAACCTCATCGGGGTTCATTGAAGTCATGAAGCACTAGCACTTGATGGTTGGCTTGCTATGACATGTGTTTGATCTCCTTTAGTTGAGATTCAGTATTTTATTTCACTTCGACTTCAGCTAGGGTTTGGTGAGTCAATTAGGGTTTTGTTCAAGTGGTTAACTGAGTGTGATTGAATGGCTAAGAGTCAGTTAAGCCAGACTCACTCATTGATTTCGAATTGCCTCCTTAGGTATTTGAATTCCTCACTCATTGAAGGTATTGCTTGACATTGGTATTGTAACCATTCATTATTTATTAAATATACAGAGAGGAAACCATTCTGGTTCCAATTAACACCATTTCATGAGTTATTTGTTGATTATTCTTTGATGAGATTGATGCTTTGTTTCTAGATCAATGTGCAAGATTAATAGGAACGATCCGCATATGTACTAATTTCTGTGATTTGAATCGTGCCTGTCCTAAGGACAATTTCCCCACATCGTTTATTGATCAAATTTTGGATGAGTGTGCAGGAAGTGAGGTATTTTCCTTTATGGGAGGCTTTTTCAGATACAATCAGATACAAATTAAACCTGAGGACCAACATAAGACTGCCTTTATTTGTCCTTGGGGAACCTTTTCATATCGAAAGATGCCTTTTGGCCTTAAAACACCGGAGCCACTTTTCAGCGGGCTATGACCTTGATCTTCCATGATCTCAAATCGATTATTGAAGTATTTTTGGATGACCTTGCTGCTCATTCTCACATGAGAATGTGTCATTCCTACCATTTGAGATTAGTGTTCAAAAGGTGCCGCCATTATTTGGTCAAGTTAAATCCTGACAAGTGCATCTTTTGCATGAATTCTGGTCGCTTATTAAGATTCATTGTCTCCAAAGAGGGCATAAGAGTCAACCCTTTAAAGGTTGAGGCAATACTTCAATTGTCTCCCCCGAAAAACATTAGACATCTTCAATGTTTGCAAGGCATGGCAAACTTCTTACGGAGATTCGTCGTGAATTTTGCCAATTTGACTAGAGGCTTTATGTGTCTTTTGAAGAACGACACTACATTTTGCTGGGATGAGTGAGCCCATGAGTCCTTTGATGCACTTAAATGAGCCTTAGCATCGGCCTCAGTGATTAGTCCACCTGCCTATAGCCGTGACTTTCTACTTTATGTGGATGTGTCCATAGAGATGATTGATATGATTTTGGTTCAAGAGGATGAGGAGCTCCAAGAGCATGTCATATATTATCTGAGCTGGAACCTCATTGATGCAGAGATCCATTATTCCCATGTGGAGAAGCTTGCCTTAGCTACCATCCATGCGGTTCAAAGATTGAGACCCTGTATTTTCCTTCACCAGAACTTGGTGGTTGCCCATGTCAATCCATTTCAATTCGTCCTCACTAGAAGGATGATAGGGGGAAAGTATAATAAGTGGATTTTCATCCTACAAGAATTCAATCTCGTGTTTGTTTCAGCAAAATCGAAGAAATCTTTGATTTTTGCAGAGCTTATATCTGATTTCCCAAGTGAGGAGGAGGAGGCTTGTGAAGATACGTTTGTCGATGAGCACATCTTCTTGATCTCAACTTTGGATCCATGGTATGGAGACATTATCATATATTTACAAACATTGAAGGTCCCTACCCACCTCTCACAGGATGAACGACGACGATTATGTCACGTATCCAAGAATTACCTCATAGTGGATAACACATTGTACCATTGTGGGGTAGATTCCATTTTACGTCGTTGTTTAACTCATGAGGAGTCTGAGCTTGTGATAAATGATTGCCATGGAGGGGTGTGTGGTGGTCATTTATCTGGGCTTTCTACAGCCCAAAAAATCTTGAGAGTGGGTTATTTCTAGCCATCGATCTTTAAATATTGTGTCAATGCGGTGAAGAAGTGCCACCCTTGCCAAGTGTTCACACATAATATGTGCTCGTGTCCTGCCCTGTTACATCCCATTATCACCACCAGTCCCTTCACTAAGTGGGGGCTTGATTTCATGGACTGCAACCTAGCTTCAGCTGGGGGGAATCATCATATTATCATGGCTATTGACTACTTCACGAAATGGGCTGAGGCTATGCCTACAGTTAAATTCGACGGTGAGATAGCCGCACACTTTGTATTCAACTAGATTATTACTAGGTTTGGTATTCCGAAAGAGCTTGTCACTGACCATGGTAGGCACTTTCAGAATCGCATGATGGAAGAATTGGCCTCGAAGTTAGGGTATAAGCAGGAGCATTCTTCTTCTTATTACCCTCAAGTGAATGGACAAGTTGAAGCAGTGAATAAATCACTCAAGTCTATTCTCCAACGAACCATCGCACAAAGTAAGACTAATTGGCATATTATGTTATATCCTACTTTGTGGGCTTATAGGACCACAGTTAAGACTGCCACTAGTTTTTCTCCATATCAGATTGTACATGGAGTGGAGTCTGTATTTCCGGTTGAGTGCGAAATCCCTTCTTTGAATCTATCCATAGAGCTCTTACCAGACACCTCTCCATTGGAGGAACGTTTGGTTCATTTAGAGCAACGCCGAGATGCTTTAGTGGCTCTAGAATTGAATAAGCGTCACGTTAAGGTCCAGTATGATAAGTCTATCCATCCAAGGAGGTTTAGTGAAGGAGATTTGGTCCTTTTGTGGGATCAAGATAAAGAACCCTTGGGGGAAGGCAAATTCAACCCCATGTGGCATGGTCCTTATGTGGTTAAACGTGTGTTAGAGAAGGGCGCTTATGAGCTAGTAGATTATGAGGGGATGGCCTTGGCAGAGCCTAGAAATGGGCTCTATCTTAAAAAATACTATGCATAACTTTCAGCCAGGGCTGACTATTGTATATTATTGTACAACATTTTGCATGGTTAGGTATTTCTTATGATGATCGAGTTTTTTTATTAGCTTCCGTTTCTTTTTGGCAGATGCCAATGGAGTCTTCCACCTATATAGGATTTGCGAATGGTGCAAGTCATCACACTCAACACTCAGCCTCTGCTGCTTGGGTCATTTATACTCCTACGGGCCAGGTATTGTCTTTAGGAGGCATATGTTTACGGCCCTCTTCAAACAATGTTGCTAAATATAGTGTCGTTATCGAGCTTCTACGAGATGTCATTTCACATGGTGTTCTATATCTTGAGGTATGTCTTGATTCGAAGTTAGTAGTGTCACAACTTAATGGCTTGTATCATGTTAGAGATCCAACATTATTACGAAGATTCTTATGTGTGAGATTGTTAGAACAGCAATTTGACAACATAACATACATACATGTTCCAAGAATTAATAATCAAGTTGCTGACTCATATGCTAACCAAGTGTTAGATTGGCATTTGTTTCATAGACAATAATCCAATCACAAACATACATTTTTACACATGTAAATAAATAAACTGATCATCATAAAAGTTTTTTTCATTAAAGCATCCAAAATGTGGTAATACATAGTGTCATAATACAAAAATGGGGCTCTCGAACCACCAAAATATAAATACACGGTAGTACAAAATGTATCACTCCCAAGTATTTAAGCCTGGGGAGGAGGAGGGGGGTTCTGATCATGGAATGTCACCACGGCTCTAGCTAGCCATCTAAATAACCGCACCCATGCTCGTGGCACACCCACCACCTAACGTTGGATGGCCTTAGGCAGGTCCTCAACCTGCACCAAGGGTACCCTATGTGTCAGCCTCACGAAGTTGGTATGAATGCTTTGGAGTGTCCACTCCGCATCCACACCTGTAATGTCATCTCCTCTTCCCCTCCATCTATGACAATGGAAGCCTTCATACCACCGTGGTCCTACATCTACATGCATATGATAGAATGTCACTATGTGTTGTTACGGAAAAACATGTCTTTTTTATTACATATATCAAAAAACACAAAAAAAATTAAATAACTCAAAAATCTTAAAAAGAGGGTTGGGATTCATTACCAATGTCACCGTATGCCGATCCTGGTGGTAATGGCATGTCAAGGTATCCCTGAAAATCTATCCTCGCATAGGGGTAATCATCGATGGCAACTATCTGTTGTCACCACCATGGAAAGAAATAAGCTGGATAGGGGTTGGACACCCTAACTCCTCCCAGTATGTGCATCACATATGCCCAATGTTGTTGGGCCAGATCTCGAACCCTGTGAAGAGGAACGTCAACTCTAGGGCTCAATCCCGGAACACGCTCAAAGAAAAATGTGCTCAGTATGCTACTGAAACCGAAGTTCCATACGTAGCCCATCTTGCACTCACTGAGCTGGTGTTTCATGTTACCCAGTAGTGCAGTGCTCCAATCATACACCATGGGTCTCATGCACTCCACTGCATAGAACATCAGAGGCCGCGAGGCCTGGTGGAGTGAAGCTAGCCCTGCTATCCTGCCCAGTGTCAGTAGAATGGCCTTTAGGCCTAGCACTTGTATGGAGTTAGTTGGGATCTGACTCTCGACGTTCTCCATGTCGGAATAAAAATACATGGCTATGTACTCATCTATGGTGAGGCCACCTCCAGGCCTGCAAGATCGTAGGTTCACCACTTCCCCCCGTCGGGAAATTCCAATAATAAAGTATATGTCCTTCACTTCTATGGTGAGGGACATCCCATCAATCTGGAAAGACTCTAAGTCAGGATCCCAGTAGTCTACTGGCATCTTCAGCAATCTTGGTTTGGCTCTTAAGCCACCAAGACACCAAAACTTGTAGAGCCCGCATGCACGAAAATCCTGTTGTGCCATTAGATCACCACGTACCACTTCTTCTACATCCCCATGCTCACGTTCTCTCCATTCTAGAACCATCCTGCACATTGAATTCAAGTTTGAGTCATTAGAACACTTAAAAAACCTTGAACGTGGCCTCATACACGACTGTTTGCTAAACAGCCGTGTATGTACATGACTTTGAGGGCTTTTTCCGTGTATATCTATCCCTATACGCGAAAAAATCCCTGATTTTTGCGTGGGCCATGGCACGCACTTTAGAATGGCCTAGAATCCTGATTTGACCATGGAAAATTGTAAAATTCGCATGAAAATGAAAGAGCAGGGCATGGGTAATTACCTGGAAAAAACGGTAGTGGATTCCGCTGGCTGGATCTCCCAGAATTTGCTGATGAAGTTTTGAGCTCAATTGGGTAAAAATTTCAAATGTTATATAATGTTTTGAATTTTTTACTATTTATAGAAATTTTTCAAAATTTTGAACATTTTTACCCCCTTTTCTATAGCCATTTCTAATCCTTTTGGACTGTTTTTGACTAATATATGATGTAGGAGACCGTTTTGAGCATCATTTCGATCATTGTGTTGACCCATTTGTGCCGATTTCAGGTATCATGTCTAAACTAGCATATAGGTTAGGTTTCACAACCGTTTTCATTTTGCATGACCTTATGACCATTTCATTATAATCGTAGATACGAACCCATTCTATCTTGTCACGGAACCTTCTTGTTGTTTTAGAAGTGGCATGATTAGAATGGTAGAGCTTGACCTTACATGGGTGCCCTAGTTAGCTCCTTAATTTCATTTGGTTCCCATGCCAACAATTTTGTCCTTTAGGGTGTGGGAGTCCGTTGTATAGTATTGCCATGACATTTTGCAAGAGCCTCATACTCCTCCTGATATTTTGCTGGCCTATTTCCCCTGGACTCCCTTATGTCAAGTTGTAATTGCATTATCATGAGTTTTTCCTGCCTTATTGAGCCTTATGTCAGCTTCCCTGACTTTGAGTATCAGCCATATAGCCCGAGCTTGTCTCCTGTCTAGCCATGTAGAGCCATTTTATATATCCTTTGTAGCTTGATTCCCTATTTTACCGGGAGGGGACATTCCCCCAAGTGTCGCTATCCTACACATGTATCCTTGCATCGAGCATAGGTATGTTCCACTACTTGGAACTAGTTTGTTTGCCTATTTGACACTCATCTCCTCCTAGTCTGTAACTATAAAGCAATTTTATTCTTTTTCAAGCTTTTCAAATATTTGAAAAAGTCCAAAAAAAATTGAAAAACCAAAAAGCCGAACAAGGAAAGATGTTATCTTTGGCAGCAGTCGAATCGTGTCACCTTCGAATAGAGAACTGTATATCACATCCATTGGTTGGGTTAATAGTTTGACTTTAGGAGCTGTACTCGTTTATCTGAGTTTATCTCCACCGACTAGTTAAGCTTCCTGTCCCTATGGAGCCTCTGTCGATGCCTCCTATGTTGCAGAGATGTCCCAATTTTGCATATCGAGTCTATGCTGCCTACATTCAGTCACCATTCATCGTTATGCTCTTGTTCGAAGGAAGTTGAAACCTGAGTCATCCATTCCTCAGTTATCTTGACTTTGCATGTCGTCCATTCCCGGTACAGTTACTGGTTCGTGCCTCTTATGATCGAGTCCTTCCACATTATACAGCTTTGCTGAGTGCCCCCAGGCGTAGTGTTAAGCTCAAACTCTGACTCGACATGAAATGTCGAATCATGTGTAGGGATACCAGACATACCATAACTACCATAACTAGTGCTTACGGGTTCATGATGAGTCTCGTCGCCCGGCATCCAATACCGGTGACCTATGAGTGAGGGATCATAGCTAGAGTGAGTAGGTCTTTCATGTGAAGGATCAAACCCAGAATGTGTGGGTATATCAGGTGAAGGATCAAATGTAGGAGTAAACTCTCTGTCCTCCACTTGAGTTGGGGAAGACAGCTCAGGAATACCATCTTCATGATCTCCCATTGTGTGTGAATCAATGTGCGAAGTGGTATTCCTAGACCATGTGTTTCTCTCTCCCAAAGGAGGAGGAGACGTAGAAGGAGAAAGTCTTGCGAAATGACGAGAATGGCAAGGAACCGCACCTGAATCTACAATGACTCAAAAAATGCAAAAGACTCACTAATTATGCAAACCCTAGGCAAGCTAACGTGCACAGAACATACACTAATAAAATCTAAAGCCAAACATAAGAAATCAAGGGTAGGATAAGTGAGCTCCTGAATGAAGCAGGTATGTCTCACCTAGGAGAGGCTTGAGACTCCCATACACAACAAGCGGAGGTTTGTAAACAATTATTGTGGCCCTCAGCTTCAATGCGTAAAGCGACTGTGCTGTCCGACCCCAACCTGGCCGGGACACCCGTAGAATAACCCTTGCAAAGTACCCCCTCGATATCCTAGGTAAGGAAACTAAGGTCACCTAAATATAATCAATGCTCAGGCGGACAGTCGCAGGCGGGATTGACCGTATGGGGAGGGTAGCAAAGCCCCAAACTCTTGAAAGAGACCCCAGATACAAATACAATCCTGGAAATATCTCCGGTGCTACTCATTTATGACCAGGGGTCATCCCAATCAATAACCACTCACTCTGCCTTGTGCTTAACTCCCTTTTGAGAGGAGGATCCTGAGAAACACCAATTATACCAAGGAATTTCGCACTCTCTCCTGGACAGACACATACATGTTGTTGTTCAGTGGTCTTGGAGAATTTACTCACAATGAACTATTCCAAGACCCTAAAACCTAATCTTGTTGGTGTACCCTATAAAAGAAAATAATGTAATCCATTTTAATTAAGCATTGATTTTATTTGGCTTTATTACTCAAAAGAGATAGATGGTCGTGCAACCAATGGTGTTATGATGCAACATGAAGTAAAATGCACACCTAACAATCAATACAAATGCATTGTGTCGAATGAAAAATAGGGCATGCTACTACGTGAAATGAAAAATTTTTCTTCAAATGACAAATGCAATCATTCCTATATGAAATCCTAACTAATACTCTAAGGAAATCTAGTGCAAGTACCATGCAAAATACAAAGTGCAAAGAAGCAAATATTTTTGGATTTTTTGAATAAAAATGAGATACTAAAGCAAAAGGATGATTCTACTACCCCCAGACTCGGCAAGCACAATCAAACAACACTCACACAAACTACTAAGGTAAAAGAAATCTAATGCACTAATCCCAAAACTCACACAAAGTACTAAGGTAAAAGAAATCTAATGCACTAATCCCAAAACAAAAATCGAAAACGCAATGACAAGAACATTCTTAAAAAAGAAATTTACCCTAAAAAAATGTCTAATCAAACAACACTCACACAAAGTACTAAGGTAAAAGAAATCTAATGCATTAATCCCAAAACAAAAATCGAAAATGCAATGACAAGAACATTCTTAAAAAAGAAATTTACCCTAAAAAAAATGTCTCTGGTCAGAAACAGAGGTGTATACAGACTCTAGCAGTATCAAAGGAGACTCAGCAATCATCAAAATTCACCCAGCAACAATCAATCTTCCTCTAGAAGGAAAAACTAAGGGCATACGCGACTGTTCGCAGTAAACCTGCGTATGTACGCGGATATAGCAGTCAAAGCCATGTGTATACGCAACTGTGAGTTAAAAACTCACTTACATGAAGAGAAATATACAAAAATAAAGGCAAACAGACAAGTTGAGACAAACTTCACACCAATCAGACACTACCAGGCAAACCTACCCCCATACCCGAGCTACATTTCCAGCCATTATGGAGATCTTGATCTATTGTCTATCTTCAGTCTTCATGGAGATCATGATCCTTTGTATATCTTCATTATGGAGATTCTAATCTATGTATATTGTGAGTGGCGATGACCACACATGTTATATTGTATCATGCCTATTCATGGCCATTGTACTCTTATGTATCCGGGACTGCTATATCTATTTGAATTTATGTGCACAGTTGTATCATTGTATAGTGCTGATTGGATGGCTGGTTCTTCCACTGGGTTTTTCATCACTTCATTTCTGGGATGGAGTTATAATGTATTTCAACCATCGTATGACCCCTCTGACCTCACACATTAGGGGGCATCTCTTATAGCTGATTTTACCACACATGGTGAATCACACTTTTATGGCCTTCCCTGTCCCTATGCAGACTCCTTAGACCCCATGGACTATTTTTGTTCCTTTAATGCTTCCTAGATCATCCCTAAAAACATGCTTAAATTGCCATATGCAACTTTTAAACCCTTTATCGCATATATACGTGGGTTTGACCTCTAAAACCGCATACATCGGGATGTGTGCAAAAGGCCAAATTATTTTGGAGTTTGCCTTGATGTGGATCCGACTCATTGGTCTCCTAGCCTTCCATATGCCTTGAGATCGCTCGGATTCAACCTTTCATTACCCCATTGAAGAGCTATATAAGGAACCCTTTGGATACATTGAATGCATATGAGGAATTGAGAGCAAGAAAATTATAGTTCATTGTTGACGGAACTTGTGCTTGAGTCTACATCCCCTTTGTCACTTGGAGCACTTTTGTGTTCTTCCCAAGCTTTCCTTTTTCTTGTGAGCTTGCTATCGAGAGATGGAGGATTGAAGTGGTGGAGGCCCAAGTGGGGGACTCGGTTTCTATGTTTCACAGACTTGCTGACAGAGGTTGTATTCATTGTAATCTCTGATTTTATATTAATAGAAATATCTTTTCCTGTCCAATAATGTATGTTTGAATGAATATTCTAACCATGGATGATTTCAAATGCTTATATGTTATTGATTATATATGCTAGAGTAGAGCTAACACAATTATATATAGCATGCTTGTCTTGTTTATTGAATGTTGAGGAAACAATTTATCAATTCAAGCTAGAGTTGTAAAGCTCAAGAGGGATCTACATCAACCGTTCAGAATAAGGTACAAATCGAGATCCTTTAGTGTTAGTTGTTTGGTTTCTCTTGCATATAGGAAATGATTGATTTCTAGAGTTAAGCTGTCTGTTGTGGCACCCCAAGCCATAGGAATTTCTCTCCGTAACAGCCACTCAACCAACCCACCAATGGGGCTCCAACTACTGAGTCCTTGCTGCAACCTACAAGGCTTAAGCCCATCCCAAAGTGGGAAGCACTCTTGTGCATTATTTCCCACAACAATATCAACGAAGACTCCATTTAATTTTTGTTCATTTCTTTTTGTTTAGGTTGTTGTTTCAAGTGTGGTTAATTTATGGTATCTTGTGTCTTGCAGGTGAACAGGATCATGCACTCCATCCCAAAAAATCATCCTTCATTTAGCCGTATTAACCATTTTACACACTAGCGTGGTTCCCATCATTTATGGGGTGTTGTCACGCACTTTATCCTTCAACAAATGTGATGACAAAACATTTTAATAGTTTTCTACCTGCATGGAGTCTTTGTCACAAAAAAAAATGCGGTTTCCCTTCACTCACCCCGTGATACAACACACCTGTGAGTGTTTCTGCTATACTACAACGCACTTTAAATTTTATTTCCACGCTATCTATCATTTATTTGTTTTTTACTAGTCTCCTCAACAATCGACAACTCACTAGATACTCACTATTGAACTAGGGATTAATTAGCTTACAATGGTTACTTGTTCCTTTATTAATTATCCCACCTGGACTAATATTAGGGATTAAAGGGGTCATTACCCCTCGAAATAAACTTAGTTAACCAACTTTGAGACTCCCCAAGGACCTCATTGTTTTCACTAGTATTCAGGACATCATATGGTTTTTTATTTTTATTTAACATCCTTAGTTTAAAGTAGTGTAGCATCTACTTTTCACAAACAAGCGAGGACCTAAAGTCTCACATTTATGTAAATCAGAAAAGGGAAGGAAGGGTGAAATACCTTCTATGCACACTTAGCATTTTTTTTGCAAGCGTCACTAGTTTGTGTAGAGTTCAACTTATGATTTCCATTATTTTCTTTTGAGCACTTCACTTAATTGTAAAAATACTATTTTATTTGATCACATGTGTATGCCCACTAGCACACACTAAGGGACCTAAAAAATCCTTCCAAGTATGCTCTTCACAATTTTTGTGAATCAGAAAGGAAGGAGAGCATGAAATACCTCCCTTACACTCATCTAAATTCACAACAAAATCCTTAAAAAGCAATAATTATAACATGCTCACCAACTAAAATCCTCCACAAGAGGTCACAAAATAACATTTTAGCTTGGTAGAATGATTAGGTTAGGAATCCAAACAACACCCAACAACTTAGTTTCATTAGACATATTTTTGAAACATAGCATTGTTGTCTTCTAAGGTAATTTAAATCCTGCAATAATTAAGTGTGCCAAATCCCAAATCGGATGTGTATTGTGAATAAGGAGGTAAAATCCAAGGTATAGCTTCCCTGCTCTCCCCTTTAAGGCACTCACCTTGTTGTTAAGGAGACAATAGTATACTTCCCAGGCCTAACTGTCGACCCACACTTGATGGAAGGTAACCATAATGGCCAAACTTAGGATATTGCAAGTGACTCTTAAAGTTAGCTATTGTCATTGGGGGGTGTTTCCAATTCTTCTTTATTGGAACATTGGTCCCATCACCGGTAGAACTGGCTCTTTGTTACCTCCACTAGTCAATTGTTACGTGGATTCCATTATCACCATCAATTGTACTTTTGGGAGGCCCAATTATGATTGAGAGGAAGGATGCTATCTCTTTTTAGGGAATTTACACTTTTTATTCTCTTCTAAATACAAGCTCATTAAAATCGTAATTTAAAAAGAACCAACAGGTGGACACCATCACACTAAGCCATATTTTCACATATCACTCACATTTTGTACCATATTGAATATGTCATGGTTGGAATAATTTTTGCATTTTTCTACAACGTATTTATTTCATCACTCATTACTCTCACTTGACAACTAGACTTCCACCATTTAGGAACAAGCATGCCCTAAGGAAGTCCCGCAAACTACAAATCCTTTCCCCTCTCTTAAGGGGTGTTTTTCCATTATCTCCCCGTGGAACATGAGGAAGATCACCAATTCAAGGTCGTTCACAGGACACATTGATTGGATCATATAGATGAGGATACAACTTCGTTCATTCACTCTCTCTCCTTAAATATAGTGTTGATCATTTCCCATCCTCTTATCATGGAAGATGTTTACCATTGAGTACTCCCCCATGCGGGAATACTCCACCTTCTTCTCCCCCCTCAGGAGGAAGCCACGCTATGTATTCCTCTTACCCTAGAAGACAAATATCACCTCCATATATTCCAAGGTCCACCCATCAAGGAAACAATATTCAGAATAACATGGCGGCCCCCAATCCCAATCTACCATTCATGGCAAGTTTGAACCTCCCTTACCTAGCCGAACTAGTCAATGACCCCATTTCTCATGATGCCAATTGGTTGGATATGGTGGAGATGATCCATCCAACCACATTATGTCTTTTCACCTATGGTGTTCATCTAAAAGCATAGTAAAATATTCGGTCCACCTTAGTCTCTTCCAAATAACCTTAACTGGTACAACTGCAAAAGGGTATGTAAATTTGGCAAGAGCTTCTCATACCACATTTGAGACCATTGCCACATTATTCTTATCAAAATTTCAGTTACCAATAAGACATGATCTCGGCCTAGAAATTCTCACCGAATTTTGATAGAACATTGTGACACACGTAGCGGACCATATCCATGAATGGCGTTGTCATCACACCTTATGAAAATTTGACATTTAACCTCCCTTTCTTTTGGATTGGTTTCTCAAATCACTCCAACTGGCTATCATAAAGGATGTGGCTACCTCAATGCCACAAAGTGAGGAAGAAGAAACCCTCAAATCCCAACACTTTGACCTCATAGATGCCCAATTAGGGTATTTGTACAATGTACTACTAGATTCCCCTCAGCATTGATCATTAGATCCTCTCGTTGCAAGGATGTCATATTCCGTAGATGGGATTATTGTGTCTAATTCCTCCCAAGATAAAGTTTCCCCACAAGCAAATATAATACCACCATCCATGGTGATGTTGTATCCACCCATCCCCGTTGTGTCGAATCCCACTCCTACTACACCCAATCCTCTATTTGGGTAGCCTCTGTATGGAATGTACAACCCTATTTACCCAAGTACAAGCCAAGTACCATTTGTTCCCTAACCAAAAATAGAACCACCTGTGTCGACGTCCACATCATATGTGGGGAAATCAACATATCTCCCACGCCTAGGGTACAACCCCTACTACCCATACCCATGTCCTCCCGGTACAACACCCATGCCTCATGTGGGATTCAACTTTGCTCAAAAATCTATGCAACAACAAGCTCAATAATTTGAGAAATTGGATATTGAAAATCCCCCAAATCTGTAGAATTAGTGGAAGAAGAAATGGAAAAACATACAGCCCCAGCAATAGGGGAAAGGGAGAAACTAATCCCCCCAACATAACCAAAACCGGGGTAACCAACCCCCATAAGGGGGAAATCCCCCCAAGCAAGGAAAGAATGTCAACTTGACAAAAAACTACCCTTGCTTTATATTTGGTGAGTATGGTCACTACACTCACCATTGTCTGCTTATCCCCAACTATCAGGAAATGTTGGGAGCCAAGAAGAAAACATGATCTGCAAACCCTCCTCAAGCACCTCCTGCACAACAAACACAGCAAGTTGTTTTGAAACAACCCTTTTCCAACCAAGGGGTGGTTACCCAACAACCAAACCCTCGTCCCCCAAGCGATGTGTCTTTTCCCCCAGGTGACGTGTCTTTTCCCCCAGGTGATGTGTCTTTTCAAAACATTTATATGAACTCGGCGTCAGTCAACGTACAAACTCACACTAAACGATACACCAATGTTGAAACCTCACATATCCTTGAAGAGACTTTAATCCCCTTAAAAAGACCTTTGCGGATCCTGTGCCCTACAACAAAGAAAATTTTGAGGATTCCTAAAGCACCACAGACTTGTACACCTCATAATCCCCACATGAAACCCTTCATAATCCCCACATTAAGGATACTCATAACTACACCATTGTCGGTGATTACGGTCACAGTCACCAGCTTCCATGTCGACCCTAAAGGTACTTCAATCATGCCATTCCCAATAAAAGTCATTGTTGAATGCACTCAGAGTTGTCGACCCTTCCAACACAAACATCATGACCTTTGACCTCGATAAGGGTGAACCATAACTACCCTAATTATTTTCTTTCCAAGTATCGGCCACAGTAAAAAATATCATCATCCATTGATGCAACAATGATGAAATTGCATCCACATGCGTAATGTCTTCCAATGTGTGGAAAATATTGGGTTTTGTAGATTTAGCACCTTCCTCTATAGCTTTCTACACATTTTATGGCCGTCCATCCCAACCACGTGAATTGTACCAAAATCTCCCCATCGATCTAGGGGAAAAATGGCCATGATTAACGTAGAAGACACAGATGCCCAACTTGACTAAAACATTGTCTTAGGGTGTAGCTATATGTATGCCATGAATGAGGTCACATCCTTGGTATTCTATATCATGATGTTCCCATTCAATGGAAAGGTGGTCACCCTTGAACAACTTAGCTACTATAACCCCAACGCATCAACCAATCCTGAAAATAGATTGCTCGCGGTAAGTGAGACAAACACCACGCCATATGTTGAATTATCCCAGGGGTCTACAAGGAATCTAATCTCCTAGGGGCATATTTAGGTCCTCCACCTATCATCCCCCCTCCAACAAAAGGTATCATCTCTACCCTTTACACCATGGAAAAGGAAGCACCCCCACCCAAGGCATCATCATCAGCAAACCCCTCAAGCCATGAAATTGAGAAAATATTGAACTCTTATGTGCTTCCTATGTCAAAATACCATTTCTATACCTCCCCAATATGAGGAACACCATCCATGGTCTAGTTAACACTTATAGGACTCACGTTGGGACTACATGTCTAGTACCTTACACCACCCTTCCCAAATATGGCTTCAAAACTCATCACCCATTATGATATGGTATCGGTACATCAAGTTACCCCTCCAACTCCATCTACCAAAACCACAACCTATGTGACTCAACCACCTACAACAGTCACCACACCACAAAATCAAGGTGTGATTCAACCCAATCCAACTACCCTCTCCAATAGAGGCGCTACTCATTCCAAGTTGAAATCTCTCGTCAGAGGAAACCATGCTCCTCAATCATATTCTGGAACACCTAAGCTCAACATGATGGGTGCCACCCAAAAAACACTTAAAGCACCTATCATGCATGATACACCTAATAGGTAGGTCACACCCCCATGTGCTTTATATGGAAAACAAGTTCATGCAAAGAATATGTGCCCTACATTACCAGAGATCAGAAACCTGCTCAACACACCTGTTAGTGCCACATACGCCCCTCAAGTTGAGACTAGGGGTACATCAAATCCATCAACCCCTAAGTCCAAATATTTAGGCACCAACAAAATGTGTTTGATTCGTTCTCAAAATGGGCATTACACATACCATTTCCCTGATCTCCCTATACTTCACAACCCATTGGCAACCATTCTCCTTACCCAACCCTTAGAGGAGGAGACACCAAACCTCAAAAATATAACTACTACCTCTAGTATCAGGAGCATCTCTCAACCACAAGCCAAAATCTCACCTCATGTCTTAAACCAGGGCCCGACAAGTTCGTACCTAAGTGGATTGATCCCTTTAT
This sequence comes from Pseudotsuga menziesii, assembly GCA_001517045.1. Taxonomy (NCBI): domain Eukaryota; kingdom Viridiplantae; phylum Streptophyta; class Pinopsida; order Pinales; family Pinaceae; genus Pseudotsuga; species Pseudotsuga menziesii. Next base: position 58,510 of record LPNX010019039.1, on the reverse strand, counting down.
CATTCAGCGATGCCTCCCCAATGAGGCATATGTTTAGCAAGATTTAAAGGGGTTAACACTCAATAGCCCTGTCAACGGGTTGTATCTGAAAAAAATTTACCCCTAATACAAGCACCCCCCAGGTGTGCCATTTTTTGAGTTATTACTTTTGCAGAGTCCATACCTTTGTCATGTCCTCTAGTTCACTTGGTTATGTGTGTCATATGTTTAGGATCATGCTCAGAACACCCATACTAGCTTCCATCGACATAGGATCAATATTTCACTCTCAGGTTTGATCATAGAATTTGCTTCCTGACACCAACATTCCCCCCTTGATAACCATAATTGAAATGCCATTTTATCGATATCCTTATTTTGATGTGCCAGCAGCATCCCAACTGAGGACCACTCTACTCCCCCATGGGTGTTTTCCCTTTGCAAAACTTCATCATAATTGACACCCATGATGGTGATCAACCCACAAGACCACGGAATTTGTACCCCACCAATGTAAGTTTCTTGAAACCAACTATTATATAACTACACATTTACTCCCCTACTTCAAGCAGTGCCACAAAAACAAACTCCTCGACACCTGTCATGAAAGAATTTTCAACATGACCCACTCATACCTCCATGAGCATTTTACCCATCTGCAATTTTTTCTTCATATCATCACCTCCTCCAAGACAACAATGTGCCCCCTCCCTCAAAGATCACCAACTCCATTCAATTATTCTCATAGGAACATTTTTCATGGCATTGATACGTGAGGCACCTCTCTTCGTGTTTGCAGAAACACCTCTCACTTCATCTAGGAAAAGGTTCCCAGATTCACTCAAAACCATGAGAACCCTACCCATCATCAAATTGGTCCCCCAACACATCTAAAACCATGGGCACCCCACCAATAATTCTTTATGTACAAACAGTTCCATGTTCCACTCACATATGGGAACCAATAATTGTTTTGGCAACAATCCCCTGGTTTCCTTTCATTGACAATGTGAAAGTCTCCTAATACCTCATAGTTGTGTCTTTTTCAGTCTTTACTCTCTCAAGTATCATGTCACTCACAAAGAATCTATATGAAGTTTGTCTCACTCTGTCACATCCTCACTTGAAGTATGCCTCTGTTATCCCTTCTCCCAATCTATCATCAATCAAAGGAAGTATGAGCCCCACGCTTATCAGCTAGTCGTGTGTCAAGTCAATTAGTCACACTTGGTTACAACATGATCTTGGTTCATTAGATAAGGCCCTTGTCTTGTAATGATTCTTTAGCTCACATTGGTGCCATAACCTCATACTCTATGAGTTGAAGAAGTAGCAGTAGTACCTTGGGATTCCTTTCAATCACTATAAGGGATCACCTCGGACTAACTAAGGAGATTCAATAATGCTCCTTAACTTAGTAGTATCCCCTATTCTCAACAACAATACATTTATTCACATCGGTGGGAGTTGTACATTTTGAAGGAAGCAGTGTTCATGTTTGAAAATGATAAGTTGCAGGGGCTCTAGCACAACATGGTCCCCATGATTTCATGCTCATCCCAGATCCCCACCCTTGTGGGCCTCTTCAAATTCTTGAAAGTTCTGCTTCCTCAGCACTAGTTACAAAAATTCCAGGTTCATTTAGTCTTGCATAGTTTGAGGCCACTCTCCTCCATTCCCATAGCTATTTATGAGAGGCCCCTCAGTCTCTTAATTTTGTATCCACTCTGACCCCTTTTCACAATCATGGGGATTCCCACCTCATTTGTATAAAACAACATATTGGCAAACCTCCCCCATGGGAAGGTCACTCTTGTCCACACAGTTTGAAGAATCAATAGAGAAACTACACAAGAAACAATGATGCATTATCAGCTCTATGGTACCCTTCAAACCTCATACATCAGGGGACATTTGTTATCATGAAAAAATCACACACCTACAACAATTTCATGATTCACATGGTAAAGTATCATCAACATAGAACATGCACTAAATAGAAGACATCTTCACAAGGTCTAAAGAGAAGAATGAGTCCAAGATGGCCCAAAAACAATCGAAATCCACAACTGCATGGGTTAAACTCTGGTTACTCGCTCTACATCGCGCACCTCAAGAACAACACCCATGCTGCAGCGTGAAAAATCCTTCGACATCCGCGCGTCTGTCACAAATGGAAAGATATAACCCACTAGCGGTGCATTGATGGCTCATGAAACCTCCACTTACCCATTTGAATTTGAATTTGGCCTCTCACACACTTGGTTTCCTTAAATGGCCTCTTGGTGTACTTTGAATCCAAAACATGAATCAATGGGTTCATACTATGATCTTGTCATTTATTGGCCACCTCTTGGCCTATAAAAGAAGGCCGTGGGCATGTTAATTGTAAGAATATTTGAGAGCAAAGTTTTGTTGTTGGAATTCATTAAGCTTCCCCTTAGCTCACCTCTTCCCTCTTACCAAGCATTCCAAATCTCCCTTGCCTCCTTCCCTCAATGGGAAAGTGCTCTTCTCACACATTGGATCATTAACCACACTTCAAGCATTTGTTGGACAGTAAAATCCTCCCTTAGGAAGAGTGTTTGCCTCCATTTCGAGCTCACCTCTCCAAGGTACAAGGTGTTGTATTAGCTTGACCATTACACAATATACAAGTGGTTTGGATCACATTGGTTGTTGGAGTTTGCATTCTCTCCCCAATTAGTCACTTTGTTTAAATTTTTTTATCGTTTTATTGTTTTTCTTTGTTCCACTCTAACAATCTATTACAAGATCACTCAGGATCACTCAACCAACCCACCAAGGGGATCCAAATATTGAGGCCTTGTTGCATCCTACAAGGCTTAGCCCCATCCCAAAGTGGGAAGCACTCTTGGGCAGTTTTTCCCACAACATTTAACACCACTTGAGGTGTGGGAAGGGGGTTTGGTGGTGTGAGGTACCAAACAAGAAGCCCCAAAGTGAGCCATGTAAGGCTAAAGGTAGTCATTGTAGGGGTTTCTATCATTCCTGGAGGGTTGAAGCAGACAAAGAATTCTAAACCCACATGATTCACATTTTAACCCACAATGATTACTCAATTGAATAATCAACCAATGGAAAATAATTCCATATTGGAAATATAAAATAATATTAAAGATGAATGATGATAAAATATTACAAGGTGAGTGCCATATATATATTAATTGTAAAGGCACTTTGGATACCATCCATGAAAGGATGCATCATTTTAGAATAGTTTACTCATAACCATATATTAATTATTAATTATTAATTATTAATATCAATATATATTAACATTAATAATTTATATTTATATTTAATATATATATATATATATATATATTTTCTTGTTATTATTTAAGTTTGTTACATTGCCTTCTGGTTCATGATGCTTTGTCCTCAAAGCATATTTTATAAAACTAGTTTATAATTTAAATATTGTAAATGAAATGATGGGTTATTTTGTAAAACCATGGGCTATTTCACTTTGTTTTTCAACTTTTCTCCTTTTATTTCTTTGTTGATAATTTTTTTTTTTTTTCACTTTTCTCTCTGGTTCTTGCTTCATATTTGGACTGGAATTAATACTTCTTCAATGAAATTCAAAGGCCAAAGGCCAATTTTTGGTGAAAAACCAATTTTTACCAGAGAAACTCTGAATATGGACGGCTAAAAGACATTGTGAGGTCAAGGACCTAAATTCAAGGAAACCTTGAACATGTTTTTTAACTTTTCTTTTTAACTTATGTTTTTTTAACATTTCCCCTTTTATTTCTTTTGTTGATAATTCTTTTTCTTTTTTTGTTTTTTTTTTATTCTTCATAAAAAAAATTCTTCATTTTTCCTTCTCGTTCTTGCTTCATATTTGGAGTGGAATTAATACTTCTTCAATGAAATTCAAATGGCCAAAGGCCAATTTTTGGTCAAAAACCAATTTTTACCAGAGAAACTTTGAATATGGATGGCTAAAAGCCTTTCCATAAATTCAAGGAAACCTTGAACATGTTTTTTAACTTTTCTTTTAACTTATGTTTGTTTTTTATTCTTTATTTTCCCTCTTGTTCTTGCTTTGATACCACTTGAAGCAGACAAAGAATTCTAAACCCACATGATTCACATTTTAACCCACAATGATTTCTCAATTGAATTTTCAACCAATGGAAAATAATTCCATATTGGAAATATAAAATAATATTAAAATAATATTAAAGATGAATGATGATAAAATATTACAAGGTGAGTGCCATATATATATTAATTGTAAAGGCACTTTGGATACCATCCATGAAAGAATGCATCATTTTAGAATAGTTTACTAATAACCATATATTAATTATTAATTATAATATATATTAACATTAATAATAATATTTATATTTAATATATATATATATATATATATATATTGTTTCTTGTTATTATTTAAGTTTGTTACATTGCCTTCCGGCTCATGAAGCTTTGTCCTCAAAGCATATTTTATAAAACTAGTTTATAATTTAAATATTGTAAGTGAAACGGTGGGTTATTTCATAAAACCATGGGCTATTTCACTTTGTTTTTTAACTTTTCTTTTAACTTATGTTTGTTTTTTATTCTTTATTTTCTCTCTCGTTCTTGCTCTGATACCACTTGAAGCAGACAAAGAATTCTCAACCCACATGATTCACATTTTAACCCACAATGATTACTCAATTGAATAATCAACCAATGGAAAATAATTTCATATTGGAAATATAAAATAATATTAAAAATGAATGATGATAAAATATTACAAGGTGAGTGCCATATATATATTAATTGTAAATGCACTTTGGATACCATCCATGAAAATATGCATCATTTTAGAATAGTTTACTAATAACCATATATTAATTATTAATTATTAATATCAATATATATTAACATTAATAATTAATCTTTATATATATATATATATATATTGTTTCTTGTTATTATTTAATTTTGTTACATTGCCTTCCAGTTCATGATGCTTTGTCCTCAAAGCATATTTTATAAAACTAGTTTATAATTTAAATATTGTAAGTGAAACGATGGGTTATTTCGTAAAACCATGGGCTATTTCACTTTGTTTTTTAACTTTTCTTTTAACTTATGTTTTTATTTTATTCTTTATTTTCCCTCTCGTTCTTACTCTGATACCACTTGAAGCAAACAAAGAATTCTAAACCCACATGATTCACATTTTAACCCACAATGATTACTCAATTGAATAATCAACCAATGGAAAATAATTCCATATTAGAAATATAAAATAATATTAAAGATGAATGATGGTAAAATATTACAAGGTGAATGCCATATATATATTAATTGTAAAGACACTTTGGATACCACCCATGAAAGGATGCATCATTTTAGAATAGTTTACTATAACCATATATTAATTCAATTAATTATTAATATCAATATATATTAACATTAATAATTAATATTTATATTTAATATATATAGTTTCTTGTTATTATTTAAGTTTGTTACATTGCCTTCCGGTTCATGATGCTTTGTCCTCGAAGCATTTTTATAAAACTAGTTTATAATTTAAATATTGTAAGTGAAACAATGGGTTGTTTCGTAAAACCATTGTAAATGTATCGTATATATTTTATCATCAATATATATATATTATTATGGCTTATTTAATATTCCAAGTCTTTTGGTAATATTATTTGTGTAAAGTGAATAAGTATTCACTCCAAGGGTAAATTTGAAAAGGACTTGATGAATAAGATTCCATTCCCATGGTTGTCCTATTATTAGGGAAAGGCCAAATGGATTATTTAGTGCACATTAGTTGGTGGGACCATGAGTAGCATGCTTAGTAAATAATTGGTGATATTATTAAAGAAATGGTTAGGTAAATCAATTCAACTATTTAGGTGGTTGTCCTTATCCATTTTACATTAATTATAAAGACTTGTCACAATAGTTGCGACCGCATGCAGGTAGACCAAAAAATAGGTTAGCATATTACTATTCATTATGAATTCAAATAGCCCCCAAAGGTGTAGACCGAGTAGTGATAGAGTCTATTGTTAAGGAACTTCTTGCAACATCACATATTCAAACCTTCACTAACATGTGCCCCATGTTGGGGGATTGTGTGGGTGCACCTAGGGGTATAGTGGTTGTAGATGGGAATTGACCATGTGTCACGTGAATACAAGCCCCGCCCAGTTGTTGATTCCCCTAAGAAATAAAATAATATGAATTGAAACCATTAAAAAACTAAAAAAAAAAGAGGAACATGAAGTAAATTCTAGAAATACAGATAAATTTCATAAGTCCGCAAAATAACACATTTAGAACTTCTTTTTATAAGTGGCTCTCAAGATTGGGCATGAGATGAACATAAGAACTATATCGATGAATTATAAAGGTAGGTAACACACTATGATGATCTCTTAAACCCCATATATATTGTGTTATTTAAGGTGAGATTGAATTTTTTATCTAACTACCTAAATAAATTAGAGGCCTTCGACCAATAATTTGTGTTCATATCATTAACCAAAATTTATTCTTTGTTACCATTTGCATTTGACCAATGAAGTTTTTGTACCCTTAAGAGAGTGAAATATTGTGTCCATGTTTGCTCCATCTAAAGATGACAATGCCTTCTTTTAAAAGAATTAAATCATCTTCTATAATTTAATCCAAATGTTTGTAAAAACTTATAAAAGAAGAGTTCGTTATATTATTAATATAGAACCTTTTATTTTAAAAAATCTAAGTAAGTGTCCTTCTAATCACCACGAAAGTGTTCAATGCAAAATTCACTTTATATAAATTCTCAATTCAAAATTGGATTTGCTAATATTTCATTTTAATACAAGAGCCACGTGGTGGCAATGTCCCCGACATTGCTATTATATTTGTGGCTGTTATGAAGAAAAATTTTGTGACTGCTACGAAGGAGTTGTTTTTCTCTATTTGATATGAATCTAAATAATAATAGTTTAAAAGTTGAAATTGAGAAGTTAGGGCTGTGGAACAGCACAACCACATTAAATAATGTGGCTGGTGACTCTGTGTACAACAATAGGCAATGTGCAAACCAAGAAATAGGAAATAGAAAAAGTTATGGTATCATAAAAAGCTACTGAGAATACAAAAAGGCAACAAAAATTGAAAGTTAGTAAAAACTAAAACATCCCTAAGGAAACAGATGGACTTCCTCATGAAAAGAAAAAACATTTGCATGAATTCAAACCTCCATGATTGAGTTCCTTGATACAAAATGGTTGGATCAAGGAACAAGGGAAGATGATTAGCCTTTTATCTAGAATGAATACAGAATATTCCTCCAAAAGGACCAAAACTCATCTAAATTGTTGATTAAAAAAACAATTAAAAAGATGATTTAATCATGCCAAAGTGGAGATTAATTCTACATTGGTAACTACACCTGCCAGTGTAATAATCTAAAACCTTGTAGGCAAGCATATGGTACAAAAGTTGACCATAAAATGTTAGAAAAAGATTACAACTCATTATCACATAACCCCCCACAATTATCACTATGTAAGGAGAATTTATATAACAGACATGTAAAAAAACACTTCATACCGGATCGGTACATCCTTGTAGCAATGGGTACATGAAAATTTCTCACGATTCTCTACTTTTTCCAAGAGGATGGTAAATACATCCAACTTGGATGTTTTTGAGAGTCTATAATAACCCTTACGAAATCTCTTTGAACCTTTGTTTGGGTGGGCACGCAATTGTACTTCCTCTTCAAAATCCTTCAGCAAGCATAGAGGCATATGAGACTCGCTTAGCCAATACTTGCACGTACCATACAAATCCTCTTCAATCCATGTTCCATATTTAACAATGCAAGTTGGAATATCTTTATGTTTCTCGAAGTCCATCAAATATTTTATCAGACCATTTTATGAATTCTTGGCACAAATAACAGTCTTCTTGAAGACTGCAGACTCTTTGTCTCCTACCATTTTAGGTTGACAAAAATCTTCTGAATTTAGAAGATCATCCCATCTAATGCAAGCATCAAGATTCCTTATTTATAGGGAATTTCAAGAATATAAGAACAATGGAAGGCCAATAGATTTGAAACTCAGAAAAACAATGGAATTGCAAACTAACTTATTTTAAGAACCTGATTCCTAAACCTACAAAGGGTATTGACCTAAACCAAAACCGAGCAAAATTTCCAAAACAATTAAAAACCCGGTATTTAACATTGAAACAACCGAAATGGTGATAAGAGAGCAGAAACCTGGATTGTTCTCCTGCCCAGAAAACAAACAAAAGTCTCAAGAGTTTGAAATCCAATGTAAAGCTTGTTACCTTTCTTCCTCTCTCCTTGAGAATTGTGTTATGAACGAGGGCATGAGAAACATAACCATCTACAGAAGCAACAACATTAGCAATTGATTCGCAGAGCTCCATGGCTGAAGCTGATCCCGTATTATTATTAGAGGAGGAGGGGAGAAAATTTAGACATGGAGTAACACGACCAACTATATAATTTCCAGGAACAATATCAAAGACATGAAGACATTAACAAGTTTCTTAACAATCGAATCAAGGCTTCTGAAGTGACCACTTGGGTCTACAAGTGGTACAATTGGTATGATATGTTGGGAGATTATTTTGCGATGCAGTTTAAATAAAAATTAATAGAATTAAATTTGAAAGAAGCTTTCTTAAAAAAGAATTGGTACACATCACTAGGAACATATGTATTATAAAAAAATATTTTGAGTAAGCATGCATATGTTGAGCTACCAATATTGATTGATTGTTGTAATAGGCAATGGATTCGAGCCTGCAACTTAATGCTCAACTGACTTTTGCAACGGTAGGTCCTTCCTTATTAGAAAAGGGAAGACCTTCATGACACCTAGTTGCAGGAGGCATTTTAAAATATTTTTTCACATTGTGAATCTAACTGATGTGAAAACTATAGTTATGGAAGTGTGAGTTTTGTCCTGGGAATTTGTCCTCGTGATACCATTAATGGAAAGTTTGAAATAATTTTCAGGAAAACAACATGAATGAAAATAGTTTTAAGATAAACCTCTAGTAAAAATACTAAGAAAAAACCTTTCATTGTTTGAGATACATCGTATTTACAAAATGAAAAATGAACAACAAACATTCAAGATTTCTCAAGCTCCATTACCACAATAGAATTTTTTTGACAATAGCAATTTTGAATTTGATGTGAAGCCTTTCAAACGAAATAGGGTTATCTGCATTTTTATTAGTGAAAAAAAATTAATAAAATTAATAATAAGCAATGGGAATCCATTGATATGTACATCTTCACCCCGTCACCATCTATATTGATTGCAAAATAAACAGGAATATATACTATCTGATCTGAAGATATAATGAGACTCTATTACAATAAGGTTAAGTGCATAATGTTGGGCTCATTCAAAGCATCTGGAGGAACAAGGTGTAGCAGCAATGCTGCATATTCCTTGTCTTTAGGATTGTAAACAAGTTTCCTTGCTCTTAGGATAGTAAAACAAGTTCAGATAAGTAGGTCTCGGGCCACCTCCACAGCGGTGGTGTGTAAGGAGCAAAGGTAAATGAGGAGTCTACTAAAGCAAATAGTAAATAGAACATGTTGATTATCAATTTGACTCAAGCAAATTTTATTATACTATGATCATGGTGTGGTGTTTAATGCGTTTTAAGTCAATTATTTAATGGATTATTTGAAAAATGGTTTTAACTTTTAACTTGGTCATGTTCCAATAAGATATAACTACTCATAAAAGTTTCTTTATTGATGTTGCTTAGACAATGTTTCAAGGAATTTTCATACATTGTCGAGAATACCAACAACCATCAAACAACTACCCTTGTTGCTCTTGGGAAACCCATTATATGTCTCATATTATTTAATTTGCTTGTTTTTTCTCATTCACACGGTGTGCTAAGCCCACTCCTTTATTAATACTTTGATTGGATCCTTCAAAGAATTAAAGGGCCAGGGTTGTGCAAATATATTTTGCAATCATTATACATTTTTTACTATGTACATGCATGAGAATGGCTAAACCTAAAAGATAAGAAGGATGGTTCCTATGTTTTTTAATTTAAATACATTTTTTAATATGAAGAGATACACTATATGGCTAAACCTAAAAGATAAGGAGGATGGTTCCTATGCTTTTTAATTGAAATGCATTTTTTAATATGAAGAAATACACTATAGTTAATTGAAATGCATTTTTTAATATAAAAAAAACATTATAGCTATTTATTTGTAATGAATTGGTCAGAGTAGAGGATTGCAAACAAAAATACAATAGCATCAACTTGAACATGATTAAGATTCTTTGTAAAGAGGGAATTAAATATCTAAGTTAGAAATTTTGATTTGAACATAGTTTCCAAACGAAAGTGCTAAAAAGAACATTATATTTATTTGAAATGTTTTTTTTTTAGCTTCTCAAAGTTCTTTTAAAAAAATGAGGAAACGTTTGGAATGGATTCACGCCCAACAAAAACAGTATTTTTATTTGAAATGTATTATTATTATTATTATTTAGCTTCTCAAAGTTCCTTCAAAAGAATGAGGAAACGTTTGGAATGGATTCACGCCCAATCAAACATTCCTATATAGCTTAGATATATAGGAATCCTAATGGCATACTTATAAAATGATCTAATTATATAGATTGTTTGTTTTGCTCTTACCTTGTAGTCCAATAAAAAGAATCTTAATCTTACTATTAGGGCCGTTAATAAAATGTTTGGAGAGAACAAGTGGAGACAACTGGGATAGGTTGAAGATCAAGTAGTACATATTTTTTATTTAAATCTTATGGTACTGCTGATAAAATATTTTGTTTTTTTTAATACCGTTATATAGATATTACCTATTAATAGAAAATATCTTTATAAGTGAAAGAAAAACTAAGTTTTATAAAAAAATTCAAAACTATGCAAAACCTTTAGAAATTAGATAAGAGAAAAACAAAGATAGCATATCACTGTCAAAGGACATATGGCCCATGCATGTCTTACAAACCTGGCCTCTGTTAAGCATTGAACATTGGAGTGGAATCCTAATTAGAGCTAAAGTATAACCATCATAAAATATTCATGACAACCAATATGTAAATATTCATGAATATTTGGATTTGTTATTGAATGAGATGGTGGCATATGTCATGGACCATCTATTCCTTAATCAGTCAATGCTAAATTGTGAATAATGGAGGCCAAAGGAAGCGGGACCATTGCTGAGAAGTGGCTTAAGCCCTTCCTTGGCTAAATAAGAAGCGCAACTCACTGGAAACGATAGAGGTTGGATCCACTTATGCACTCAATAGAGCCCAACCCTTACCTAGGCATAAAAGTTAAACCAAGAATTAATAATTTAAAAGCCTGATAGACTGTAAAAGTTAAACCAAGAATTAATAATTTAAAATCCTGATAGACTGGGTTGTGAATATAGAAGAATTTAATTCAGAGCCTCTGCGAAGGATATAAATGCAGTACCGATCCACTGATGTTTCCATACTTGAAAGCTTTTTTAGGCATCCACTTGGTAGCTTGCGCAGCCTTGGAATGGATTGATTACAAACTTGGTTACAAAGTTGTATATTCAACCTGAGATAGTTTTACAATGGTTGTACCTAAGATGGGGGATTGCGCTGTCATTGAACTGAACTTCTGCAGTGAGAAGGCTGAAACAACATGACAAATCTTACACTGAGACAGTAGTCGGGTAGGAGTAGCTAAGCTAGCTTGCAACGAGATAGTAAGGTGAATTTCAAAGCTAGATTTCTCACAACAATGTCAATATATTTAAATGTTCCTTGGTTCGTTACACAACAAAATTAGACATTATAGTCATGCTGATAAGGGAGTCTGTGATCTCTCTCAGAAAATCAATGTATTACTGTGTAAGCTTAGCGTCTGAAGAAGACACGATCTCTCTTTGGAGAGAGAGGGGGTCGATTCGAGTTTTCCATTTATTACCGAAAAATAAAGTGTTGAATGCTGACATCATCTTCACATCCTTTTATATATACATATGTATAATTGAAATGGATTCAAGTAGGCTTTTCTACAGCCTTGAACTATATATTGAAATAATTGAAATGGATTCAAGTAGGCTTTTCTACAGCCTTGAACTATATATTGAAATGGATTCAAGTAGGCTTTTAAAAAAGCCTACTTGAATCCATTTCAATTATACATATGTATATATAAAAGGATGTGAAGATCATGTCAGCATTTAACACTTTATTTTATATAGTTCAAGGCTGTAGAAAATCCTACTTGAATCCATTTCAATTACGTATATTCCTTGCATTTGGTTTAATTCTCAGTTACTCTGAAGCTTATTAGCTTTAAAAGCTTTAAATTTAGCCTTAAAATGGTTTTAAGGTGAATGGGTAATCAAATTACATATTGTTAATTATGTAAATAAGAGCACTAAGTGAAAGGGTTCTAAAGTAAAATGTATAATGTGTATTAAGTCAACCCATTAGTATTAAGAACACTATTATATATAATATGGTATTTAAGTCAACCCATTTCATTTGAGTTTCAAAGTTGAAAGCCATGCCCTTAGTATTTAAAAAAATTTAGGATTGGCTGAAAAGAGATCAGACCGTTATCAGCTAGCAGTGGAAGTGAACACAACTTTGATCGTGATACAAAACTCCATCTTTTTGTTTGAATATTTCAAGAACGAACCTATAAATTATTAGAGCTTAAGATCGGATTGATCGATGAATTGGCCCTAACTTTGGTCTAAACTATCAAGAGTATATGATCGATGAATTGGCTCTAAATTTGGACTAAACTATCAAGAGTATGGAACAATAGAGGTATAATTAATGATGGGTTGGAGATAAAATCTTAATGAGTTTATATAGTCTAAGTCATGTTGTAAACTTTATTTGGTAAACGTATATACAATGATAGGATTGAGTTATAGAATATACCGATTAATCATGTGCGAATTACTAGAGGCATAAAAACTATTTGCAATTCCGTCGATTCATTACCAGAGATATGGGAGTTTTATAGTTAATACGTAATTATGAATTTATTTGGGATTTGCATCTTTGAAAAGTAATATTAGAAAACATCAGACAAAGATACAAATGAAGGGAAACTCATGATGAAACATTTTTATTATTGACAATCTTTAGATAGTTTTACAAATTAGGAATCTATCATTTAACTTAATGAAATGCGCTTTAAACACCCGAATTATTATAGAACTGAACTTTGGGGAGTTTAGTTATGCTTAATATAAAGACTTGCAAACACAGGCAGATCAAGAACAATTAGAGAATTAAACCAATAAAAATGAAACACAATCAACAATCCATATATGAAACCCAATTAGGAAAGATGAGAGAAGCCCATTACAATTAAGATGCCACCTACACACAGATCACACAGACAACGAGTTATGATTTATGATTAAGCCCATTAAATGATACAACAACAACTTGAGAAGATCCGAGTTAAGGGAATCTACTAATGACACATTTTCACCATTGAAAATATTGAGATCTCATTCCCCGGTGTACCTTATTACTAAAGAACGAGATGAGCTCAGAAGCTGAGCCTTGGAAATTATGAGTGGGCGAACAAGCTCCAAATTCTAAAAAATCTATGCAGGATTCTAAGTGAAAGTTATCTTTCAGAGATCAATTGTTAGCTTTCCCAATAAATCAATGCTACCCACCTTTCAAGCAAAAATAAAAATGAAATTTTTTTTTATTTTTTTTATAGAAACCTGGAAATTCCAGAAATGGCTTGCAAAGGAGCTCAAAATAAACTTTCTTTGCAGTTTGGCCATAAATAAGCTTTAAAAAACAAATACTTACTGAAAGAGAAAGCAAACTGGTCTACATTCATGGACCTTTCTAGGTGTTTTGCAGTGAGCTCATTTACCATTGCAATGAGGTAACAAACAATAAATATAACTCCCTTTGAAAAAATCAAGTATCCACTAATTCAAACCAAGATTTGGTTTACCGGTGACAAGGAGTTACAAGATTTAGTTTACCAGTGACAAGGAGTTACATAAGCACGTACAACAATCACACACAGCATAATAGAGGATTATTGTAGTTTCACTAGCGGCATCTCTTCGCTCGGTTTTCGATCCAAGTATAGATTGAGTAGTTGCCTGAGCAGATTCAGTTCCAATCGACAATTTCTTCATCATTCCCATCACTTGGCCTTAATTAGGGCGGCCTCACCTCCACTAAGCATCAATCAAATTCTGTTACAAGCTGCTCCAAATTGGGAATTGTACATTTGAAAGGTTTCTATACCTCTCGTGGCATAAAAACTAGTCTATTCTTCCTTAATCAATTTTGTCAAGGACAAAGATAAGCCAAATCAATTTTACCGAGGACAAAGATAAGCCTTAAGGTCTCAGATAAGCTTTATGCAACCATAATCTTTTTAAACAATGTTTATGCAACCATAGTCTTTTTAAAGAGCATTGGCCTGTGACAGTTGGAAAGCTACAAAGCTACATATGGAAGGTTCTTCCACTTCTTTGAACATATGTTCAAAGTTGTCAGAGTTATTTATGGAAGTTGTCAAGTAGTGATGAGAAGATGAAAAAGCAATTTGACAACAAGAGCGGTACCTAGAAAAATATTGGGAATATTGAAAAAAATTGTCAAAAATCATATAATAAAAAATTGTAATTTACATTACACGAAAATCAAAACATGACAGAGAAAACATAATTCACCGTAAACATAATTCCCTGCTTGTAGTGAATAATAAGGCATTCATGATAACTCATTTATTCAAGCTGAAATTTGGTAGAGAGGTTGAATTTTCAAGACTCTTGTAAACCACCACGTAGCATGAGAAGTATGAAACCCTTGCAGGTGGAGAAGCTGTGGGAGGCCTCAAATTCCAATTCCAAGAAGGAGGGATTTGCAAATATTAATGAAAAATAGCTGGCAAGCAATTCCAAGCAGGCATTCATACCATATCCCAAGATACCAAGCTGACGTAACCTCGCCGTTAGGTCTTGGGGCACAAATATCCACACCAACGTCACTTGTACAGAGCCAATAGAATGTCATTTAATTACAATTTTAAAAAATCACAATAAATAAATAATATTCCAACTATGATGTAACTTTAGAAAAATTAAAAAATCAAAATTAACTAAATGAATTAATCAGTGTGAGTGATTCATATATATCCCCTCGAGAACATAATAATTAAACCTACACATTAAGTTTATCCTTAATTACACCATATTTGTTGCAACATGAAATGAGAGGTTTACATAAATAGATCATTGCAATCCAAATCTTTATGTTTTATATTTATACAATATACTATATATTAATATACTACACATTAATGCAATTAACTTTGGATAGGTAGATTATTATTTTAAGGGGGAAAAATGGCATGGTTCTTTTAAATGACTTAAGTTTTGACATTGACACAATACTGTGATAAACAAGAAGTATCATTTTACTTGTACTCATTGATATTGATATGCATGCTAGTTGTCCAACTTAGGAAATAGAACACTCCCTTTATATTTTCCCAAGCATATGACAAAAATACAAAACATTATTTTAATGGAAAAAATTCACCTCGATCTTTTAAATGATTATTATTAAATTTAGATACCGATGCAATAATGGGATAAAGATGCAATGTCCCTTTACTTGTACTCTTTGATATTGATATGCATGATAGTTGTCCACATGAAGAAATAGCATCCATGATCCTCCCTTGTTGATTACAAATCCCAAGGTTAGCTTTCAAATAAATGGAGTAAAATAAGATTATATGATGAGGTTCCCTCTTGGAGTGAGAATATGATTATAAGATTATAAGATTATATGCCAAGGTTCCCATATGGAGTGAGAATATGCTTCAAGAACCTTGAAATAGGTGAGTGGAGATTCAACCATATCACAACCGACATAGAAAGTGCTATGATTAGATATTATATTTTCATATAAATGCTAGAAAGTCTCCAAGATCAATGATTGTGAAACATTGTTGGTTATTGGAGGTATGGTTGAACCTTCCCACGAGTGTGGACACTCTTAATAATGCAAGATGAGACTTTTGAATTATTTATATGATAACGGAAACAAAATCAATATATTGTCAAATTCTAATTATGGAATACGGTCACAAAATATTGAAATTTTGTTGAAAAGTTAGGCACCCTTGAAATTCATGAAGATCATTATCCTAAATTTGAAGGATAATCAACAAAAGGTTGTCATCAATGGGAAGAAGGATGAGTCCATATGAGTCATTTACACCTATGTTTCGAGGGAGATTTATTTCCATACAAGAGGGATCGACTATTCTAATCAAGTCTAGAAAATGTTGAAGAATCTATTTGATAGTATTAATGAAAGTCGCGTTATGCAGATTGAGAAAGAGTTGATATACATAAATCATCTCTATTTTTAAATAAATGAGGACTAGTTGGCTTCTGTAAAGGAGATACAACTGAATCTAGGTTAATGTGGTAAGGAATTTCCAAAGAAATATGTTCAACTCATTGAATTGATCCTCATGAACCTGAAAACATCCTATGATGTATTTTGTTTAGCATTTTTTCTAGTTGGAATTCCATAGGAAGATGGTAAGGGTTATACCTTTGATTATTTCTACGAAATGATAATTAGGGCACAAGATAAACTACTTGATGAAGGTAAATACTATTTCAAGTGACAAGCCCCTTTGTTGAAGGGAAAAGGTCGATAGAACTACAAAGAAAGATATCGACAATGCATCCAAGAGAAACTTTGGAATTGCATTGGTTAGAATGAAAAGAAGAAGCATGATGAGAATACTTTGACTAAGAAATGTAGAAAGAAGAATCCATATTGCCATTACAAGAATTTATGACACATGGAGAAGGATTGCTAGAAGAAGACTAGACATCCAAAAGAGAAGGTCAAGAGCCTTGAAGCATATGTGTTGACAGGAAAATCGTCCAATTTCAGCATCGAATTCCAAAAAGTAAGGAAAGCAACTACACATTTTATGTTAGTGCTTCCCAAGCCACACATGCTCACACTACAAAAATAGAGTGGATAGTTTATTCTTCATATACGCATCATATGGTTAAAGACCACTCTCTCTTTTCTTCTTTATGTGAATATCCATTAAGGAAGATATTTTTAGCATATAAGTATGCACTTATTGTTTCTAGTTGTGGTGACATTGAATGTCAAAATGATGCAATCACCAATGTGTATCATGTACCCAACTTGAGTGCTATTTTTTTCCAATGCCTCAACATACCTAAAGTAGTAAAAGGTCGAA
>LPNX010019039.1:0-40235 GCA_001517045.1 Pseudotsuga menziesii | reverse complement strand
ATGGGATTATATAAGACCCATCATTGTAAATGTAATATCATCACTTATATATTATTCATATATTTATCCATTTATGGAGTTTCTATCCTATTTACGTTGGATTTTCCTATAGAAACAATATTTTACTATTCCATTGGTATCAGAGCTAGTTATGATTTCAGCCCATGGCCACACCCTATATTAGACCTTGTTTGATAAACATTTCAGAGTTTCTCTGAATCCAGGTCTTTGACCAAGGTTTAAAAAAAAAATAGTTCTTTGGCCATTATCCAAAATCTCGTTAAAAAAAATATTATTCCACTGCATACTTGAAGAAAATCAAAGATAAAAAAGGCGAAAAGGAAGGTTCACGGGATGAATAGTTTAACAGCTCGTCATTCTAAAAAAAACAAAAGAAAAAAAAGGAGGGGAAAAGGAAAACTAAAAAAATAGGACCTTGTCCTAAAAGAAAAGAAAAGAAAAAAAGATAAAAGTAACACCCTCCCCCCCAAAAAAAGAGGTAAAAGTGAAACAAAACAAAAAAAGGGTAAAGGTAAAACCACACGTGGTTTCTTAATAAGTGAGTTTGGGTTTATTCTCCAACAACAAACAAAAAAGTGAGATTTGAACTTAGGGGGGGAAGGTAACACTCATTCCTCCCAACCACCCAATCTACACAATTTTACAAAACTTAAGGATAAAAAAATCTAAAAGCGCATAATAATTACTACTAAGAAGCAAGTGAGATTTGAACTTAGGTGGGGAAGGTAACACTCATTCCTCCCAACCACCCAAACTACTGGCATTTTACAAAACTAAAAGGAAAAAAAATATAAAAGTGCATAATAATTGCTACTAAGAAGCAAGTGAGATTTGAACTTAGGTAGGGAACGTAACAATCATTCCTCCCAACTACCCAATCTACAAGAAGTCCTTAGGGGAAGAAACTAATTATTGAAAAGTATAGTATACTATACACAATAAAATATGTCTTTCTTTGATATATCTTGGGATAACAAGCATAACAAAATAGAGTCTCATGACAAAAAACAAGGAATATTTTCAGGCACTTTAAAAAATTATGTTTCAAAGTTATTCCAAATAAAAGGAACGATTAGAGGAAAAAACATTACTATTTCTATTGCTCACGAGGAACGCAATAATTATATTAGTGATGAATTTGCTAATGAGTTAGCGATTCCAGACTCAAATATAAGTGAAATGTTAGATGTTTGGAAAAACAAAGAATATGCAATAAGCGATTTACAATGGAACATTGGAGATTATACTGGCGTCTGCAAATTTATAGTTAAATCCTTGTGGAGTAGTGACGGTGACCTAGTTTTGGGATTATCGTGGCTAGAAACATTGGGGAATTTTATCTTAAATGTTGAAAATAAGTTTATGACATTTTCCTACAAAAAGAAAAAATCACATTCCATGACATTAACATGAAGACAAAATCAAAGGTTGCATCATCTAAGGACTTCAAAGAAATATCGAAGATGTTTTCGTAGGGGAATAATAAATCAATATAGACGATACAGAATGATTTCAACAATGTTATTGCAAGTAAAAAATAAGAGATCTCTCGTTTAAGAGATCATAACCAGAAATTACTTCTGCAAATCAAGAAGGAAAAGGATAAGTTTCAACGTAATCAACAGTTAGAAGAGGAAAATCGATATCTGCAAAAGAAACTATTAGAGTTTAAAGACAATGTGAAATCACAAGAAGAAACGGTCAGAAATATTACAAATGATAAATATTTACTCGGAAGCAAGTTGGCGAACATTTAGGAAAGGACATCAAAACCTTTGGGCTCAAAAAAATGATAAGGAAAAAGAAGCAAATGCAAATCCAGTCATCAATACAGTTAAAAAAGAAGTCAATCTAGAAGAAGAAAAAACAACAAAAACTCGTTATTGACACCCCAATTATAAACGTCCTTTTGACCAATGACAAAATAAAAATGAACACACAACGAGGAGAGATAAGGTCAAATGAGCAAGAACATCAAATCAAAATAAAAAACAACAAACAAGAAGACCCATCCCACAAAATGATCAAATAGATTCGATAAAAATAGATTTGGGATGGGCCACATCAGAGACGATGCGACAGTTCTTCTGGGGAATTTGTAACTCGTATCGCCTTGTTTCATCAAATGTCACAATGACTAAACACAAAAGATCGAGAGATAACATTCAAGAAAAAAATCAAACGTAAGCCATGTCTTCTCTAAGCTTTGAGGACAAATATCCTATAAGGGGAAGGCAATGTTATATAAATAAAAATATAACATAATACACACACACACACACACATATATATATATATACTAGTGATTAATTAATTAATTAAATTAAAAGACAGACTCTTAGTAAAGGCGTGATGGGATTATATAAGACCCATCATTGTAAATGTAATATCATCACATCTATTATTCATATATTTATCCATTGATGGAGTTTCTATCCTATTTACATTGGATTTTCCTATAGAAATAGTGTTTTACTATTTTGTTAACCACCTAAAATTGTTCCCCCTAATGGAGTATATAAAGGGTCTGTGTTTGGAAAGAATCACTAGGATTCCTTTGAAATATAGAAAGCATGGAGAGCAAAGACTCAATTCGAACTTATCCACATTGATATATGTTCCCGTAACATACCATCACTAGTAGGTGCGAGGTATGTTTTAACCGTCATTGATTATTTTTCTAGGTACATTTGGGTATATTTCTTGAAGAATAAGAGTCGTGTTTGAAACATTCAAGGAATTCTAGGGATTAGTTGGTTGGAAAGAAATCTGGTCAACCTATGAAATTGTTAATATCAAACATCAATAGAGTTGGAAATATTGTTGTCATTAATGCCAAAGGAAAGGATATATTGTTGTCATCTAATCCAAAAGGACAACCTCACAAATACAAAGGTAAGTTATCGTCTGAATGATTTAATTGTGGTGGAATAGGGCATTTTGATACTAAGTGTCCATATCAAAAGAAAGATATTGATGATGAAGAATAATATCTCTCCAAGGAAACAAATTCAGTTGATGAAGAATAGGAATACAATCAAAGGTTAGATACAAGAAATCAAGAAAATTCTGAAATAGACAAGGAATTTTATCTTGAAAGGGGGGAACCTATTTGTGATCTAGATGAAATCACAAAGCTCAAAAGAGAGAATTAGTCACTAAGGGAACAACTGTAAAATTATCAAGAAGAAGATCATAATTCAAAAGAAGAGATGTCACACTACATTGAAGAATCAGAAAGAATCATCATTGAACTAAAAATTCATTTAGAAGAAAAGGAAGAAAAGTTTGAGAAACTTGAAGCAGAAATTAGCTCTCTAAGAATAGAATTTGAAGAGACACATTACCCAGTTTAACACAAATCTGAAATTTGAAAAGAGTATTGTGATTCTAGATGATATTCTCAACTATAAAAGGCCACCATTTATCTTGAAATGGGCATTGGTTATGACAACAACCAAAAGACATTTAAAGAGGATGAAAACCCTAAGTCACCCAAAAAGAAAATTGGGGAGAAACCTACAAACTAGGTTCTTCAAAGCTCCAATTACAAAGAAGAAAACAACATGAAAAGAATTCATGACCAACAAAACATTGATTTCTCACTCAATAAAGGTAAGGATGAGTTTGAATAAGCCACTTCACTAAGAAGACCCTTAACAACTAGGTATCAAAGTTACTTTTATGGCTACTATTTTTCTTGCAATAGTTTTGGTCATAAAGCTATAGATTGTAGAAGAAACAAGAACAAAAACAACAACAAAAAAGTCCATGGACTCTTAAGTAGAAATTACAACTTACTAAATTATAACATCATATGTGTCACATGCCCCAATTTTGCAAAAAACCAATTTTATATTATTAGAGGAACATTATGTTAAATTTTATGCTAAGTTGTAATGGATGACTAGTGGGGTCAAGGATATTTAATGTAAATTCAGAATATTTTATTTATAAATAAATAAATGAGGAGACAACAGCTTAGGAGAGCTGTTAAAAAAGTGTTTACTGGTCAAATTGGTGGAGGAGACTGGGTGCAAAGCAAACTGACATGTGGCAGCATCCTCAAACCACTTCCAACTGTTGTAGGTGGCAACCTCCCTATATTTGTGGTTATGATTCCCCAAGAAAGCGGAATTAGAGCAGGTGGCTCAATTAATGAAAACTGACCCAAAATACCTAAGCATCTCTATAAAATTTCCCACTGAAGAGAGCTGAGGCTGCTCATTCTAGAGAAGTGATCATTCAAGGTGAATGAATTTACTTCTAAGAAATTCAATGGAGGGGAAATTGGAAAGTGTTTGAGGGGATAACTACTGAGATTGATCTAGTTGCATCTTTTAACCTGAAGATCATACTGCTGAGAGCAGATTGTTTTACTGAAGTATTGAACTAGTCAAGTGACAGAGGGTTCTACAGTTGCATTCTCCACCAAGTTCTCAGCCAAGAAGACCAGGAACAGGCTCGGGGGTCCTAAGGAAGCGTTGTTTGAGCGCTCTCCAAGAGATTGGTAGGGAGGAACGGCCTCCTCAAGATATTGTCATCTTGTCCTCAACAGGTTCTATGTTATTTTGTTTTACTGTCTTAGTTAAATAAATCTTAGTTTATCTGCTATATGAATGTTAAAAGATCAGATTTTGTGAAATGTTAGATTTAGTATTCTTATTAGATTGTTATAGAAATGAAAATGGTTTAGGGAATAATGAAATAGAAAGAAATTAAATTTCTGAGCTATGTTTTTCCACACCTGGAAACCAGATCGTACTCTAGCATAATTAGAATGCTTTAAATAAATGAAATAATTCTTAAGAGAATGAAAATAGTAGATATGATTTTGTATATGTAGGCAAACAGAGTAAATTTTATTTCAATGTTTAAAATGCAATGAAAAAGCAGTATTATGGTTTGTTTATATTTATTGTTTTACTTAGTCTAATTAAATGAAAATGCAGGTAAAAGAAATAGTAAATTACACTAGTATTACAGTAACAGTAACAGTATACAGATAGGAAATAAAAGTTTATAGGAGATAATATCTAATCTTCAAGAAAGTATATAAACAAGTTAATAACTAAACGGTTTCTTTTTTTAAATATTAACTTAATCTTAACTATTACTTAATAAAAACCAGATTAGGGTTTCGTTTATAAACCCTTTAATTATGTAAAATAAATAGAGTTCTAGAGTTAACATTCTTTTCTCTATAGATCTTCAAATAATTATAAATTACAAAGTAGTAAAAGAAAATAAATTTATTTATAAATAATAAATGAAATAACTAAGAATTATATATATATGTGCATTTTAAAAATTTAAAAACCAGACAGGTTTATACCTGTGAAAACCTAAGGGTCGAAACCCCTTCAACTAATCTATTCAAATGAAAATTAACCTATAATAAGTTGTAACCAATTACATTGCTAACTGTGTAACAAACTTAACAAGAAGGCTACAATCCATAAATTAGACTGACCACAGTCTTTTCCTGAAAGTAAATATCTTTTATAAATCTTTTAAACAGTAAAATAAACGCATTATTTACAAGCTAACGAAACTACAGCAAAACAAGACAGAGCTCAAATGGAAACTCAAAGCTTAATGAATCCTTTCTTTAAAAAAAAAACCAACTCTATTATATTATCAAGCCGCAAGGATAAATCCTTAACCAAAAACCAAATAGATATCACAGCGTAAGAGCCGGTATTACCCAACGTAAATAGCAAGGGTTTATAAGTAAAATTGGAGTAACAACATACTAAAACATTTTAAGCAACAAAGAAACTGAAACCAGTTTTCCAAGCACTGTATTTTTTCCTTCCAACAACACTCATCGTAAGTAGGAAAAACCCACATCGAAACCAGGGCTTACCAGTTGGAGGCCACAAGTTCACTAAAGTTGGAAAATGTATTTCTTTTCCATCGAAGTTTGGAGCCGTCGTAGGTTCCTACAAAGAGCACAAGTCCAAGCTTTAGAACAAGACTCGGCTCACAAAGTAAAACCTAACTACAATATAACTTAACAAAAGAAATTTCAAAACAAAGAATTGAATTTGTTTTAACCTGCAAGTAAGAAGAGAAAACGAGCAGTGAAGGAGTTGTCACCAGCTTAAGCGAAATACACAAAGGAGTATTCAAACCCCTACGCCAACCCTAGAATGGAGGCAGATTAAAACCAACTTAAAACTCCACAAGTCATGGCAAGGAACAATAAGACAGGGTTAAAAACCTTGTATAAGCCTCGAACCAAACATTCAAGCAAAAACCACTCACATAGTAAAGCTTACACCCAAGAAGGTTCGAGACCATAAGACTAGGTTTTGAGACCACACAGTATCAAATGCAAGCTATAGAGCAAGTCAAGCGAAGGAACAACCTCTCATGGCCGCCAGAAAAACTACATAGAGTAACCCATAGGCCGACAAAACCCTCGGAATCAAATGACAAAGGAATAGGGTTTCCTGTCTTTTTAAGTCGCTAATGCATGGATGAGAGCAGACCACGTGCCCCTTTAAATTATTTAACCATACGAGGATCTTGTCTATAGTCAACCCTGCACTATCAAGTATCAACTTATCATTGCCGTGATAAAAAACAAAACTATGCAATCAACTATAGAAATAATATATATTTATTTTGAAACACAAACTATATCATATGCAAATCGATGGTATTAAGGCTAGTTATTTTTGCTAACAACGAATCTATGTTGTTGACTACAGAGTAAAGGAGCTTAAACCCTTCCAATAAAACAATCACAAGGATCGACCATAGTATAAACTATTACAAATAATGATTTGCATGCTTACCTTTCCAATGACAGTTTTGGCGGTTCTTATCATTGTTTACCAAGTCAATTATATGATTGTTTGTGTTTGCTTGGTTCTAGCATAGTATAGGAATTTTATTTATAATGTTTCACTTTGATGTCGACCTTAGGTTAGAAGTTTTAGGTAGTAAAATCTACCATAGTAGTTATTATAAACTACAAATTATTATAGTGTGGTGACATTTCAATAGTAATCTTACTATTGTGTAAACCATGCACAAGATTTATAAACTATACGAATAACACTGATAATGTATTTACCATTGGTTCGACTTTATAGAATGGTGGTTAGGAAGTATTTCCACTTAAGATAATGTATCTAGTTACAAAGGACCAAACTTATAATATGTCATTGAAATTACCAGGTAGTTAGGCTACCTAAGGATATAAGTGACAATTATTTTGAAACTTTATAATAATGATGTGGTATTGTATATTGTTACAGTAATACTTGTAGTAAAGCAATAACTTAGGAGTTGAAGTTTATAACTCGATGTTTAGCAGCACAAAAGGATTTTCACATTTACATACAAACAACAGGTTAATAATTTTCATGGCTAGTAAAGAAGAGACAAAATAGAAATATGTAATCTATTGGAAATATTTACTGTTGAGAATTATAGGAGTAGATTCATGCATAAAAGACGGTACATTTGAGCATAACATTAGTAGTATGAGCATGTTAAAATAAAAGTAATTGTATGTCAAAGAACTTGAGCTCTGAGCTCACAGTAAGGATCTATTTGGTTAACTAAGCATGTCAATGATAACAATTTTTATGGCTAAACTTTGAATATTGTCTTAGAACCAAAACTATGGAAGAAAATTACTTTACGTCATCAGAGCTTTGCTTTTACATAATCAGTTTATTTACTAGCATATTAACATGCAACATAAATATTTCTCGCTACCTTATAAATTAAACTCCTCCTGGATCGTTCGTTACCTGTTGAACCTATAAGAACCAACCGTCCATTTGCGTTAGCCTAATGCTAAGTAAGCCCCGAGTTTTCAAAGATAGTTTTTCACCTACTTGCCAAAAGTAAAATTATTAGTAAAGCTAAAAGCGATCTAGATGCAATTCATTCGTATATAACTTATGAAAAGTAAAGTTGTATTAGTTATTGTATTTTTGAAACTAATTAATACCAAATGTTCAACTGTTTCATTTTCCGATAACCGCTAGCAGTTAGTAAACTGTGTTTTTCGACATTTTATGTTACCTTAAAAATTTTAATTTTTTATGAAATTTTGGGGTTATGACATGTGGTATCGGAGCACAAGGTTCAAACACTAGGCCTTGATGAAGCTCAACTTGCTTATATGAAACAGTGAATTTAAATCATTTTGCTGATGTTGTTTTCTTTTAATGTTATCAACAGAGAAATTTGTTTCTGAGTTTAATAACAGGTATGGAAAGACTGGAGGAATATGCGAAAGAGGAATCTCCCTATACTGAACAAGAAAATTTACAAAGAGAACCTATACAAGAAGACATAACCACTAATTCCTCAAAACTTTTACAAATAGTAAAAGACTTAAAATATGAAATGGAATCTGTTAAAAAAAGAAAATGAGAGGATTCTGAGAGCTCAGGAGGAGCTGAATCAGATCCTAATAGAAAGATTTCATACTGGGGAAAGGGGTAAAAGAGATGATTCGGAAGATATAAGTTATGAACATAAGTATAAAATGACTAAACAAACTAAAAATGAAAGCAGCTCATCTTCAGAAGTATTTGGTGATCAACGTAATTCTCATTATACTAGTGATAGTAGTGAGGATAACCACCATACTAGAAAAAGAAAATATAAACCTTATGAAGAAATTTTTGGAGATTTTAAGAATATCAAACCGCCAACATTTAATGGAGAAACTCAAAAGAGGGAGGAAGCAGAATCCTGGTTATCCGGGATGAAGAAGTACTTTCAGATTTATAACTATTCTAACCAATTAAAGGCTAGAATGGCTATCTACACTCTTTCAGGGAAAGCTGATATATGGTGGCAAGATTAAAGAGAGTGAAAGGAATAAGAGAGAAGAACATAAATTGGAGTACCTTCAAGAAGTACTTTAGAAAGAAATTTTTATCTGAACAGTACTATGAAGAAAGGGCTAAAGAATTATATGAGCTAAAACTAGGTACAATGACTATGAAAGATTTGAACAGCAAGTTTTTAAGTCTGCTTAGGTATGTGTCATACCTTGTGGATGAAAAACCGAAGGTACAATGGTTTCTCACTTGTTTACCTTATCACATAAAGGATGGGATTGAGTATGACAATCCAAAAACTCTGGAAGAAGCTATGAGGAAAACCAATTTTTGTTATGAACAGAATTAGAAAAAGGAGAGTATGGCCAAATGGAAGGGAAAAAAGAATAATAATTATGATCAAAACAAGAAAGAGTTTGGGCCCAATCAGAATTCTAAAAATAATAAGGCCAGAAATTTTTCTAATAAGAATTTCCAAGGGAATAAGAATAATTCACAGAACGATCAGAACAATCAAAAGAGTAAAGAGTTTGCTAATAATCACAGTAATTACACAAAGAACTTTGAACGAAAAGAATCCATAAAGTGTTGGGAGTGCAATGATCCACATTATGCCTCAGTCTGTCCTAATCGGAAAAAGACTGTCAGTAATATCCATACAATATAGGAGGAGATGACTGTTGGATATTTAGTGAGGACTATGCCTAGGATCAATGCAGCTTGGAGAATCGGCAAGCAGACTATCAAACTTCCATGGTGGAAGTAGAAGGTAAGATAAACCAAACACCCATAGCTATTTTAATTGATCTAGGAGCTAGTTTAAGTTATATTTCACCTAATTTGGTAGAAAAATGTAAACTACCTGTTGAAAATTTTGGAAGTTCTTGGTTGGTTCAGTTAGCTACTGGTGCAAAGAGGAAGGTAACCAGTTTTGTAAAGAATTGTGCAATAATTATGGATCAATTTGAAACTTTTGTAAAGCTTAATGTACTACCTCTGGATTCTTACGACATACTAATCGGTATGGATTGGTTAGAGCAACATAGGGTGACCTTAAATTGCTATGACAAAACCTTTACTTGTATAAATAATGATGGAAAACCAATAAGTGTAAAGGGAATCCCTAGAAAAACAACCGTAAGGCATATTTATGCTCTGCAACTTAAGAGAGCTATTAGGAAAGGTTGTAAGGCATATGCAGTAACGGTAACCAATGAGGAAAATTTAAACAACATAGATAAATTAAAATTGGAGGATATACCAGTTTTAAAGGAATATGTAGATGTACTTCTGGAAGAAATTCCAGGACTACCTCCGAAAAGGGAACTAGATTTTACCATTGACCTGGTACCTGGTGTAGTACCCAGTGCAAAGGCCCCTTATCGAATGAATAATGTAATGCATAAATATCTGGATAAATTTGTGGTTGTGTTTATCGACGACATATTAATCTATTCGAAATCTGAAGAAGAGCATAAAGAACATTTAAAAATTGTCTTGCAAGAGTTATGAGATCATCAACTCTTTGCAAAGTTTAGTAAATGCAACTTCTTTAAAGATAAAATCCAGTACTTAGTCATGTGGTGACTAAGGAAGGAATTTTGGTGGATCCCAAAAAGATAAAGGTGATTGAAGATTAGTCGGTTCCTAAAGATGTAACTGATGTTCGATCCTTCATGGGGATTACCGATTATTACCGGAGGTTCATTGAAGGGTTTTCGAGAATCATAAATTTGATAACCTCTTTGCAGAAAAGGGAAATAAATTTGATTGGAATCAGAAGTGCGAGGATAGTTTTAAAAAGTTAAAAACCTTATTAACCAGCGCACCTATTTTAAGAATAGCTTATCCAAATAAAGATTTTATAGTGTGTACTGACGCCTGCAATGATGGTTTAGGTGGAGTATTGACTCAAGAAGGGCATGTTATTGCTTATGAGTCTAGGAAATTAAAAATTCATGAAAAGAATTATGCAACCTATGACCTGGAATTAGATGTTGTCATACATGCTCTAAAGATGTGGCATCATCATTTAATTGGAAGAAAATTTATTCTAATGACAGATAATAAAGGACTAAAATATTTGTTAGATCAACCTAACTTGAATGCTAGACAAGATAGGTGGCTAGCTTTTCTAAGTGAATATGATTTCGAAATTCAGCACATTAAAGGGAAAGAAAATAAAGTTGATGGCGCATTAAGTAGAAATTCAAAGCTGAACTTTATAGCAGTTATCAGCACTTATACAACAGATCTGGAAGAACAGCTTAAAGCAGGGTTAGAACAAGATGAAATTTACCAACAACTACAAGCAAAAGCAAAATAAAATCCAATAGAAAGTCTAAGTGCAGGGTACAGCTTGAATGAAAAAGGATTTTTACTATATAAAGACAGAATGTATGTACCTAATGTACCTAAAATTAAGTTATTAATTTTAGACAAAATCCATAAAACTCCTTACTCGGGCCATCCGAGTTATCAGAAGACTATAACTATGTTAAGAAAAGAATATTTTTGGCCAAACATGAAGACTGAACTGGAAGAATATAACGCTAGATGTTTTGAATGTCAGCAAGTAAAAACGGAACATCAACATCCAGCTAGATTACTTCAGCCATTGCCCATTCCTAGCTAGAAATGGGAGATAATTAGTCTTGATTTTGTTACTGGACTGCCTAAAAATCAGAATTTAAATGATTCTATAATGGTATTGGTTGACAAATTGAGTAAAGCAACCCATTTTATACCTGTAAAAACTACTTATAAAGCTACAAACATAGCTGATATCTTTTTAAAGCAAATTTTCTGACTGCATGGAATACCAAAAGTTATAATCTCAGATCGAGACCCTAAATTTACAGTTAACTTTTGGAGATCTCTATTTAAAGGACTAAATACTACACTAAATTTTAGTACCTCGTTCCATCCTCAAACTAATGGACAGACTGAAAGAGTAAATCAAGTACTGGAAGATTTACTAAGAATGTATCTAAAGGATCAGCCAGGTAAATGGGAAGATTATTTACACCTGATAGAATTTGCTTACAATAATAATTATCAAGATTCAGCCAGATTTAGTCCTTTTGAAATTTTGTATGGAAGAAAATGTAACACTATGTCTTGGAGTAATCCGGTGGACAAGTTAGTATTAGGTCCTGACTTATTGAAAGAAATGGAAGAAATTGTAAAGTAGGTACAAGGTAATCTGAAAATTGCGCAAGATCGACAAAAAAGTCAAGCAGACCTTAAAAGAACTCCAAAAGAGTTTCAGGTAGGTGAACATGTGTTCATCAAGATGAGACCCAAAAAGAGCTCTCTGAGGTTGGGTAGTTGTGCCAAACTAGCACCTCGTTCTTGTGGTCCTTTTAAAATACTATCTAGGATTGGACAGGTAGCCTATCAGATAGCCTTACCACTGAATTTAAGAGTTCACAATGTTTTTCAGATTTTTGTATTAAATAAATATGTGCATGATGCTACTCATGTTATTAACTAAAATGATGTACAGGTAGAACCCGAAGGAGATTTTCTGGTGGAACCGGACTGTATCCTCGAGCGGAGGGAGATCACACTTTGGAACTACACCATTGGTCAAGTGAAGGTGCAATGGAAGCACCTTAGTCCAGAGGAAGCCACCTGGGAATTGGAAAGTCATATGCAGGATGCATATCCAATTCTATTCCAGGGGAATTCTGAGGATGAGGAATAAATAACATCGAGGATGATGTTATAAATTAAGGGGGTGTGTATGTCACATGCCCCAATTTTGCAAAAAAAAAATTATATTATTAGAGGAACATTATGTTAAATTTTATGCTAAGTTGTAATGGATGACCAGTGGGGTCATGGATATTTAATGTAAATTCAGAATATTTTATTTATAAATAAATAAATGAGGAGACAACAGCTTAGGAGAGCTGTTAAAAGAGTGTTTACTGGTCAAATTGGTGGAGGAGACTGGGTGGAGAGCAAACTGACATGTGGCAACATCCTCAAACCACTTCCAACTGTTGCAGGTGGCAACCTCCCTATATTTGTGGTCATGATTCCCCAAGAAAGTGGAATCAGAGCAGGTGGATCAATTAATGAAAATTGACCTAGAAGACCTAGGCATCTCTATAAAATTTCCCGTTGAAGAGAGTTGAGGCTGCTTATTCTAGAGAAGTGATCATTCAGGGTGAATGAATTTACTTCTGAGAAATTCAATGGAGGAGAAATTGGAAAGTGTTTGAGGGTATAACTGCTGATATTGATCTAGTTGCAGCTTTTAAGCTGAAGATCATACTGCTGAGAGCAGATTTTTTTACCGAGGTATTGAACTAGTCAGGTGACAGAGGGTTCTACAATTTCATTCTCCACCCAGTTCTCAGCCAAGAAGACCAGGAACAGGCTCGAGGGTCCTGAGGAAGCGTTGTTTGAGTGCTCTCCGGGAGATTGGTAGGGAGGAACGGCCTCTTCAAGCTGTTGTCGTCTTGTCCTCAACAGGTTCTATGTTATTTTGTTTTACTGTCTTAGTTAAATAAATCTTAGTTTATTTGCTATATGAATGTTAAAAGTTCACAGTTTGTGAAATGTTAGATTTAGTATTCTTATTAGATTGTTATAGAAATGAAAATGGTTTAGGGAATAATGCAATAGAAAGAAATTAAATTTTTGAGCTGTGTTTTTCCACACCTAGAAACCAGATCGTACTCTAGCACAGTTAGAATGCTTTAAATAAATGAAATAATTCTTAAGAGAATGAAAATAGTAGATATGATTTTGTATCTATAGGTAAACATAGTAAATTTTATTTAAATGTTTAAAATGCAATGAAAAAGCAGTATTATGGTTTGTTTATATTTACTATTTTACTTAGTCTAATTAAATGAAAATGCAGGTAAAAGAAATAGTAAATTACACTGGTATTGCAGTAATAGTATACAGATAGGAAATAAAAGTTTATAGGAGATAATATATAATCTTCAAGAAAGTAGCCCACAGGGGTTTAGACTGACTGGCAAGTGCCGTGTAAATGAAGGAATGTTGTAAAGGAGGTCTCAAGTTCAAATCTCACCCCGACTTATCCATGTCCCATTCTTGCGGGCTGTGTGGACACACATGGGGTTATAGTAGCAGCCGACAGGAATGGACCTCGTGTCACGTGAGTACTAGAACCGCCCGGTTACCGATCCCCCCAGTACCAAAAAAAAAAAAAACCGTCAAGAAAGTATATAAATAAGTTAATAACTAAACATTTTCTTCTTTTAAATATTAACTTAATCTTAACTATTACTTAATAAAAACCAAATTAGGGTTTCGTTTATAAACCCTTTAATTATGCAAAATAAACCGAGTTCTAGAGTTAACATTATTTTCTCTACAGAGCTTCAAATAATTATAAATTACAAAGTAGTAAAAGAAAATAAATGTATTTATAAATAATAAATGAAATAAATAAGAATTATATATATGTGTGCATTTTAAAAATTTAAAAACCAGACAGGTTTATACCTGTGAAAACCTAAGGGTCGAAACCCCTTTGACTAATCTATTCAAATGCAAATTAACCTATAATAAGTTATAACCAGTTACATTGTTAACTGTGTAACAAACTTAACAAGAAGGCTACAATCCATGCATTAGACTGGCCACAGTATTTTCCTGAAAGTAAATATCTTTTATAAATCTTTTAAACAGTAAAATAAACACATTATTTATAAGCTAACGAAACCACAACAAAACATGATAGACCTCAAATGGAAACTCAAAGCTTAACGAATCCTTTCTTTAAAAAAAAACCAACTGTATTACATTATCAAGCCGCAAGGCTAAATCCTTAACCAAAAACCAAATACATATCACAGCATAAGAGCCTGTATTACCCAGCGTAAACAGCAAGGGTTTATAAGTAAAACTGGAGTAACAACATACTAAAACATTTTAACCAACGAAGAAACTGAAACCAGGCTTCCAAGCACTATATTTTTTCCTTCCAACAACCCTCATCATAAGCAGGAAAAAGCCACATCGAAACCAAGGCTTACCGGTTGGAGGCCATGAGTTCACTAAAGCTGGAAAATGTATTTATTTCCCACTGAAGTTTGGAGCCATCATAGGTTCCTGCAAAGAGCACAAGTCCGAGCTTTAGAACAAGACTCGGCTCACAAAGTAAACCCTAACTACAATATCACTTAACAAAAGAAATTTCAAAACAAAGAATTGAATTTGTTTTTACCTGCAAGTAAGAAGAGAAATCGAGCAGTGAAGGAGTTGTCACCAACTTAAGCGAAATACACAGAGGAGTATTCAAACCCCTATGCCAACCCTGGAATGGAGGCAGTTTAAAACCAACTTAAAACTCCACAAGTCGTGGCAAGGAACAATAAGACAAAGTTAAAAACCTTGTACAGGCCTCGAGCCAAACATTCAAGCAAAAAACAATCGCACAGTAAAGCTTACACCCAAGAAGGTTCGAAACCATAAGACTGGGTTTTGAGACCACACAGTATCAAATGCAAGCTACGGAGCAAGTGAAGTGAAGGAACAGCCTCTCATGGCTGCCAAGAAAACTACACAGAGTAGCCCGCAGGCTGACGAAACCCTCGGAATCAAATGACAAAGGAATAGGGTTTCCTGTCTTTTTAAGTCGCCAATGCATGGACGAGAGAAGACCACGTGCCCCTTTAAATTATTTAACCATGCGAGGGTCTTGTCTATAGTTAAACATGCACCATCAAGTATCAACTTATCATTGCCATGATAAAAAACGAAACTATGCAATCAACTATAGAAATAATGTATATTTATTTTGAAACACAAACTATATCATATGCAAATCAATGGTATTAAGGCTAGTTATTTTTGCTAACAACGAATCTATGTCATTGACTATAGAGTAAAGGAGCTTAAACCCTTCCAATAAAACAATCACAAGGATTGACCATAGTATAAACTACTACAAATAATGATTTGCATGCTTACCTTGCCAACGACAGTTTTGGCGGTTCTTATCATTGTTTACCAAGTCAATTATATGATTGTTTGTGTTTGCTTGGTTCTAGCATAGTATAGGAATTTTATTTATAATGTTTTATTTTGATGTCGACCTTAGGTTAGAAGTTTTAGGTAGTAAAATCTACCATAGTAGTTATTATAAACTACAAATTATTATAGTGTGGTGACATTTCAATAGTAATCTTACTATTGTGTAAACCATGCACAAGATTTATAAACTATAGGAATAACACTGATAATGTATTTACCATTGGTTCGACTTTATAGAAGTGGTGGTTAGGGAGTATTTCCACTTAAGATAATGTATCTAGTTACAAAGGACCAAACTTATAATATGTCATTGAAATTACCAAGTAGTAAGGCTACCTAAGGATATAAGTGACAATTATTTTGAAACATTATAATAATGATGTGGTATTGTATATTGTTGCAATGATACTTGTAGTAAAGCAATAACTTAGGAGTTGAAGTTTATTACTCGATGTTTAGCAGCACAAAAGGATTTGCACATTTACATACAAACAACAGGTTCATAATTTTCATGGCTAGTAAAGAAGAGACAAAATAGAAATATGTAAACTATTGGAAATCCTTACCATTGAGAATTATAGGAGTACATTCATGCATAAAAGACAGTAAATTTGAGCATAACATTAGCAGTATGAGCATGTTAAAATAAAAGTAATTGTATGTCAAAGAACTTGAGCTCCAAGTTCACAGTAAGGATCTATTTGTTTAACTAAGCATGTCAAGGATACCAATCTTTATGGCTAAACTTTAAATATCGTCTTAGAAAGAAAATTACTTTACCTCATCAGAGCCTTGCTTTTACATAATCAGTTTATTTACTAGCATATTAACATGCACATAAATACTTCTCGCTACCTTATAAATTAAACTCCCACTGGATCATTCGTTACTTATTGAACCTGTAAGAACCAGTAGTCCATCTGTGTTAGTATAATGCTAAGTAAGCCTCGATTTTTCAAAGATAGTTTTTCACCTACTTGCCAAAAGTAAAATTATTAGTAAAGCTAAAAGCAATCTAGATGCAAGTCATTCGTATATAACTTATGAAAAGTAAAGTTTTATTAGTTATTGTAATTTTGAAACTAATTAATACCAAATGTTCAACTGTTTCATTTTCCGCTAACCGCTAGCAGTTAGTAAACTACGTTTTCCGACATTTTATGTTACCTTAAAAATTTTAAATTTTTATGAAATTTTGGGGTTATGACAAAATGTTATAATTACAACAATTATGGACACATAACAAGGTTTTGTAGAAGTAATTTCAGAAGAAATGAGAAAGAGAATACCCATATCAAACATATCAAGAAATGCACAAAAGTATGGAGGAGGAAATCAAAAGAGAAAAAAACAAGAAGATTGTGGACGAACAATATATGCTTACACTAGACGTTCAAGACACGGGATAGAGAACCAAACCAAGTATTTCATTTTGAAGGAAAACAAAGACAGTGTAATGTTTGAAAGAAAGGGCTCTCTTACAAACAACGATCAAATAGAAAATGTCTTGTATGCTAAGGATTGGAAGATAATCCTCTCAGTTTTAATAATGACTCTCAAATCTGCAAAATGAAGAAGACCTCGTAGAAAATGACATAGAGTTTGGTGAAGAAGGTAATGGTTTCTTAACTTGAGAATTTATGTGGTTAAATTTGTGGAAGGAGATTCTTTGCAAGCAATGCATGCTCTATAAATGAAACATGAATGTTCATGAAAGGTTATCAATAGAAAGAGAACTTTAGAAAGAACTTCTTGATGCAAACAATCAAATATGATGATATATTTCTTAGTAGAAAGGTATCATCTCATTCATAATGAAGGAACATCAATAAAATCAATGGAACCATAGAATTGAATCAATTAGTTGAGCATGACAATGAATCATACTCGTCAAGATGTGATTGTTGCTCAACATCTGATCAAGAATGCGCAAAGTGTTAGTGATTTTTTTGTAGTTGGTCTAGAAGAATCACAAAATAATATCTTTACTCTGGAGGCTAATGAGAATCAAGAACTAATATTTTGGTTCGTGATCCAATATTTTCATCAAAAAAGAAAAGATTATCTCAAAAGGATCCCTAAGTGAAGAAGAAAAACCCCAAGAAGCAATAAAGAAGAGTTTAAAATATCTCCATGTTCACAAAGAAAGAATATGATGAAGTAATTGGTTGCTAAGGTTTTTTATTTAGTTTCCCTAATGGGAGAAAAGTGCAACTATGATTTGGAAGTGTCTATTATGAGCAATTAAAATGATAGACTTCAAGGATCAGCTAAGTAAAATAGCTCACAAAATAACAGTTGTTCCACTCAAGTAGTTTAAAAGATTGGTGCTTCCAAAGTAAAGGAAGAAGAGATCAATGTTAAAGGGATATTAAGTTGAAACAATGAAAATATGATGAACCTGGATCAAAAGATTAAAACATTGGCATAGTTTAAGAGACCATGGTTATTGATGAGAGTACCTTTGTGAGAGACGATTTAAATTTATACAACGTTGAGTTCTCTGAGGAAGTTGAAGTGTGAGAGTTAAAGATTGAGTTTCCAATGGCAATTAATGATAGCATTGCAATATACCATATATTTCTAAAGTCCATGACATAATATTCAATGGGGATGATTTATCCAAATGGATTAGTTGATATTAATTTAGCTAAGCTTATATATAGGCGGATTAAGATAAGCAACATGTGGTTGTTTTACGAATCTAATTCAAGTGAAGAAATCCTAGAAAGTTTTGTGATTGTGAAGG
The DNA here is from genome assembly GCA_001517045.1 of Pseudotsuga menziesii. Lineage (NCBI taxonomy): Eukaryota > Viridiplantae > Streptophyta > Pinopsida > Pinales > Pinaceae > Pseudotsuga > Pseudotsuga menziesii. The sequence goes on along the minus strand of LPNX010019039.1, from coordinate 21,620 downwards.
CACTCTTCTAGAAAATTCAAGAAAATATTTCTCCATAGGTAGCAATTAGTACAAGAATTGTAGGTTTTTGGTTTAGAATAGAGAGAAGAATATAATGAGACTAACAATCAAACAAATTGCAGAATGCAGAAGAATATAAAAATGAAGGAGCATTAAGATAAGAGGATTTACAAGAAAACTGCAGGTACAAGAAAAAATATAGCAAAGAAAATAAAGAATAGTCCTGGGGGGGAGTAGTCTCAAGGTGAAGTAAAAATCCAAGGGGAGAAACCTCTTTCTAATGATTAGGTGTTTTTGGAAAAGGGATAATTCTGGACAAGAAACGAGGTGCATACACAAGGATAACCATAAGCTCAGGGGGAGCATCCCTTTTCCATTGATGTTAGAGGGGGAGAAATTGCATAGGAGGGATAATTTGAAAATAATTGGATAACTGCGCAAAGACAGAATTGCACAGAAACATAATTTTGTAGAGATAGAATTGCAGTCACGGGGACTATCTACAATTATGTTGTGGAATAGTATAAAGGTTTCCATTGATGACAAAGGGGGGTATTGTTAATATTGTTTTCATTGATGTTAAAGACGAAGATATATTGTTTTCATTAATGTCAAAGACATGGGGAGACTACAAATAGCGATTGCAAGATGAATATTGTTGGAAATATTCTTTTTGGATACATATATTTGAATTCATTTTTATTCTAGATACCTAGCTCAAATTGGAGTATAGGTTAAATGGTTGAAAACATTATTCTAAGGTTTTTCCGATGGTAAATGGGAATCCCTCTAACTCCATAGGAATGAGGAGATATGAAAGAATTTGTAAAGTCAACCCAGCCAGAATGTTAGTTCGGCCCTGCTAGGATATTGAACAATGTTATGACATCCCATAAAGTTATTTTTGAAGAAAATAAATATAAGGAGGTCCTCCTCATTTGTTCATTCATTCATCCACTAATGGATCTCTAAAAAAGGTGCACATTTGTGGAAAAGGAAGTTCTTCTAGGGTTTGAAGATGGATTTGAAGATGTTTTCTAGGTTTTGAAGATATTATTGATGGTTTTTATTAGGGTTTCTAAGGTTCTATAAGAAATAGAAGGCACAACTTGTGAAAAAGAAGGTAATTTTTCTTGCAAGTTCTTCTTTTAATGAGGCTAAGATAGAAGGTGATTATGACCGATTTTGGAGCTAACTTGAAAGTGGTCGTATAAGGCATAGTTGAAGTAAGTTATGAAGCAGGTTATAAGGCATAGTTGAAGATTGTGTATAAGTTGAAGTTACATAGAAAAAATGTAGGTACTGTTATGAATGCACATTAGTGAGGATTTTCTTGGGAAGAACATAGCATGACAAAGAGAATGTAGATGTTGCGATGAATGTGTAGTACTGAGGATTTTCTTGTGCATAATAGAGAATGACAGGAAAAATGTAGGTGCTATGATGAATGCACAGTAGTGAGCATTGTCTTACGTAGAGCAGAGTGTTACATGAAAGTTGGTGCATAGTACATTAACACATAAGCTATGATTGTTTTGCATTGTGGAGAACATAAATGTAAATTGATGAGAAGGAGTTAGAGTTTCTTTGTGTAATACAATGTAGGAAGGTAAACGAGTGAACAAGAGTTAGATTTTCTTTGTGTAATACAATGCAGAAAGGTAAATGAGTGAACAAGAGTTATAGTTTCTTTGTGCAATATAGAAATGTAAATTGATGCACATTAATTAGATTTTCTTTGTGAAGGGAAGTGTATAACAAGCAGGTTGATGCATTCAGTGTATTAGTACAAAATAAAGGCTTGAAGTAAGAAGGAATGCAATATTGAATCCAATGAAAAATACACATGACGTGTTATAAGAGTATAATTTGAAAAGGTTGAAGCCACATAAGTTAAAATCAGTGCAAAAATTGAAGACATCATAGAAGTTGAATATTGTGCATAAACAACACAAAAGTTGAAGGTAGCATATAAGTTGAAAGCAACATAGAAGTTGAAGACAACACATAAGTTGATAGCAATGCAAAAGTTGAATATTGTGCATAAGCAATGCAAAAATTGATGGTAGCGTGGAAGTTGAAAGCAACGCAAAAGTTGAAGATTTTGTAGAAGTTGAAGTTACAAAGAAGTTGAAGCTATGCAAAAGTTGAAGTAGCATACACCTAAAGACTGTGTTGAAACAGAAGTTGCAATAGTTGAAGTTGATTATGAAGAGATTATGTCAGCATTCTTGTACATGATTCTATGGTAGGTTAGTGCCTACATATCACCAAGTCGGTGCTCAGTTGAGGAGGTTGGTGCCTAAATATCATTTACTTGGTGCTCAGTTGTGTAGATTGATGTATCCACTAGTTTGATGTCTACATCTTATTGAGTTGGTGCTCTATCAAGGGGATTGGTGTCTCCAACAAGTTGGTGCTTGTAAACATTGTAATTGAAGGTTGGTGCCTACTTAAGATTCATAAAGATAACCATAAATACAACATGTGGAGAATATATGAGCAGAGTATTTGAAAACTATATTTCATAATAAGGTATCTCTTGGGAGAGATTTGTACCTCACACACCTCATAAAATGGAGTTGCAAAAATAGAATAAAAAATGGACTTTGGTTGAAATGGCATGTAATTTGCTTCACGCTAAAGGTTTATTGACTTTTTTTTTTTTGCAAAAGTTATCTAATATTCAAACTACCTATTGAATATTATTTCAATAAAATCACCTATGATATGACTCATGTTGAGAAATATAGTGGAATAAAAAATACAATTGGGAACGTAAGAATGTTTGGATGTATTAAATAGATGTACATCTCATACCTCCAAGAATTAAATTGGATGCAAGGATTCATACTTGCATCATGATGGGCCTGTCTGAAAAGTTGAAGGCCTACAAATTGTTGGACCCAATCAAACAACAAATCATTCTTTGAAGAGATGTTAGCTTTGATAAGAAGACCTCAAGTATTAAATTGTTGAAATCCTCTTCTAGTTTTATTAATGATCCTTCTGAAATTGTGATAAAAATAGGATCAACTAAATAATATATTGAAGAATCGACTAGATAGTAGACTCTTATATATGCCTCAAGTTATAGTTGATCATCGACTACAAAATCAATTAACTGTCATGTCCCCGCCCTTCTACCAAAGAGAGGACGCGGCTATGCTGCTATCAATTTGGGCAATCTAAGCCCCATGAACGTAATATAAAAATGCATTTAACTTAAAAACATACACATATGCATAAATCATTAACATACAGCGGAAGAAAAACACATTCCATTCAAGCATTCAACATGTTCATATTATTTCATAAACAAATACAGTTGCAGAGATGAAATACACAAGAATACTTATCTTAAAAGAAGCTTGTCCCGCAACCAGCTATGTCACTGCAACGTTCCACCCAACCATAGGCTAGTATGCTCATCAATCCCTCAGCAGCACTTCCGCCCCCGACATGGGCATGATTCCCACTAGGAATAAGGGAACTACAATAGACTCACACAATATAATTTCTAGTTTTGAGGAAAAACAGTTTGGGAAATAAAACGAATTGTCAATATGGGTAAAAACAGCCTCCTAACAACAATTCAATTTCCAAAAATGTTTATGGAACTCATGTGGGAAAAACAGACTCAACAACACCCAAAAATCATGGGTATCTTCTTCCACTCGCTGGGCATTACCAAAAACGATTTCTGTCTTGGAAAACAATGAGTAAATGCAGTAGAATCGTGGGGGAGGCAACCCAACCACTGATCATTCCAAAAACAATTTCTCAACATGAGGAAATGAAGAAAACGACTACCCATGTGAGGGAAAACACACACAGCAGACCAAAAATGTGAATGCCACACACAAGAAGTTCCCACCTGCTTGAGAGTGCCCCAACGTGGATGAATGATGGGTGAGAAAAAATGCCCAGGAGCCCCCAATCTGAAGGAAAAACACAGTAGACCAAAAACGTGGAGGAAAAAAGCTCTCCAAGCTTCCCCTTATGTGAGGAAATGGAGGACGTGAATGAGCCCCCAAATGGGCATGCCTTTTTGGGTGTTAACTTGCCACAAAAGTCAAAAAACGTTTCCCAAAAATGGGTGCTTCCCCAAATTCGAATTTCTAACTCCCATACCTTGCCCATTCTCATGCAATAACTAACCCAACCAATTTCTGACAGAATTAAATGATTGGGAACAAAAGACAAAATGGCTAGTTGACAGTTTGATGGGTTCTTCCTTTGACATTTGGATTTTTCCCATTAGCTGAAAGGTTTGAATATTTCCCCCTCCTTATCCTTAGGAAATCATGCCCCCGTCTCTTTTAATGTTGCATTGACATAGCTGGTTGTGGATATTTAATTAGATTGCATATTTACATGATGTCCAAAATTATAATGTGTCGACTAGCACAAAATACCATCGACATCAATTTTAATCGCCGAAACATAAAACTATAAATCAATGGTAGGGATTTTGCCTTTATCTCCACACCATGATTAATTACAATATTTACATCATATACATTTAATGCAAACGGTGTCAAAACTGGGGTATTACATTACCAACTTTAGAGCCCTCAAATGGTCCCCTAGTGAACTGGTTGATACAATAATCACTTCGTTGTATAATTTGTCTACCTCAACGGGTTTCTAAGACAATTGAACATGTTGGAGCTAATGCAAGAGACATCAATGAATCAAGGAAGATTAGAAGTCATAAACAACACACGAATGTTACTATAATGGAATGTGTGCTAGATGCAAACATGGTCTATAATGGAGCGTATGTGATTCAAACACATATGCATATGCATGTATGGTCTACTTGAATGGGAGAATAATATGGATGAAAAAGAACAATTCTTTAATGAAAAATAAAACATGGGATTTAGTTCCTTGACCACAAGCAAAGAATGTAGTGAAGTCTCTATGGGTCTACAAGACCAAATTCACAGCTCATGGAAACATTGAAATACATAAAGCTCAGTTGGTAGAATTTTTTTTTTCTCAACAAGAAAGCATCAACTACACTAAAACCTTTTCCCTAATTGCAAAGATGAATTTTGTTCTACCGATTCTTTCACTTGATGCTGAATATGGATGGGAGGGACACTATATGGAGGCCAATAGTGTGTTTCTTCCTAGATATTTGGTAAAGAAATTTATATGGAGTAACACCCTAGTTTTGAGAAGGTTGTTAGTCTTGTTTGTGTATTGAATAAATCCATCTATGGTTTGAAACAACCCCCTAGGGCTTCGTGTGAGAAGATTAACCATTTTTTATCTATCTTGTTTTTAAATGATGCGAATCAGATTACAATATTTATGTTTTACATGTAAATTTCAGAACCTTAATTTGTTTGCATTGTATGTATATGATTTAGTCATTACTAGAAGCAATGTGAATATGATATTGGGTTTCAAGAAAAAATTGGTTGATACCTTTGAAATGATTGACCTTGGTCTCATACATTTATTTTTGGGAATCCAAGTTTCACAAATGGATGACTATATCTTTATTTCTCAACCCAAATATATAATGGATCTTTTGCAAAGATTCAATATGGAAGACTTTTACTATAAATCTTATGCTACACATTTTCAATCATGAGTGAAGTTCATCAAAGAGTGTGAATCACTGAATTTCAATGCGACTCTCTATCAACAACTATCAGGTATCCTTATTTATTTAGCTCACAATTGACCTAAGATTTCCTTTGTTGTTAGTATGGTTTCTTGGTTCATGCAATATTTGTGAGAAAGACACTGGAAGGCCACAAAGAGGATTGTCTATTATATTAAGGGTACTTATCAACTTGATAGAAAATATTGCACTAATACAACGAAACAATTAAAAAATTATTCTAGCATAGATTGGGTAAGGGAAGATTGTGATAGTATGTGTACATTTGGCTATGTGTTTTGACTTGCCTCTAGACAATTGGTCTGGTCATGCAAGAATAAAATTAGAGGAAATTTGGGGTCTAAAATGGGCCTTATAAAAAATTGTGCCATGGATGAGCTGGATTGAGTTGAATTTTTAAACCGATAGAATTTCAATATCTTTGGTCAACCATTATGGTTGAGTTGGACACATAATGCTTATGTGTCATATTTTTATTTGACAATAGCTAACTCCATATCAACCTCACCTTGGTTAAGTTCTTCAAAAGATGACCTCGAAATAAGATCAATAAACTTTAACTAATAAATATAGAATATTTTATTTGATCACTACTTCCAACTCCTCTAAAACATAACCTTCTCATTAATTAAAATTGTACTGGAAGCATTTTGAAATACTAAAAACATTTATTAATCAATTTTTTAAAAACAAAACAAAATAATATTTAATTTTAAATAGACTTATCTTGAAATACTAAATAAAATTTATTTAGTATTTTTAATATTATTAAATAATATTCAAAAAATAAATATATTTAATTATTACATGCAAAAATAAATAAAACATTTAAATACTAAAAAAATAAAAACTATTTTTAATGTTGCTAAAATATAATAAATTTTTATTTTACTTTTTTTCTCTCTTACCTACTTACCCATTAAACCACAATTTTTTTTATATTAATATAAAAAATAATATGAATATACATAGTTTATTGTTTTTTTATTTTATGTGATGTAATATTTTTTATGTGAATTAATATAAAATTTATATTAAAAATAATAATTATTTTTTTTATTTTTTAAATACTATTATAATTATATTTTTCATTATAAATGAATATATTTGAGTTTTACATTTATTAAATCTATAAAAAGTAGTGGTCAACTCATTTAAAAAAATAATAATATAAAATTCAAAAGTTTCCTATCATTTATTATGTGTGCACAAGAATCTAAATATTTCATTAATATTTTTAACCAATATCTTTTAACTCTACATTAACTCAATATAGTTGTCAACTACCATTAATGAGACGATTTAGGTTGACTTTCATTAGATTTTCATTAGATTTATGGCATATTTGTAGTGTGATGTGGCTTTTTTTTTTTTTTTCCTTAAGAGGCTCATTTTAGACCCCAAATTTCCTCTAATTTGAAGATGATCCGTCTTTTGACCATAGAAGTTGAATATCATGGTGTAGTTAGTGTTGACACACATATGGTATGGATTTGACAATTCTTGGGAGGGATTGTTTTTCCAATCAACACAATGAGTGTATTTTTTTATGAAATCAAAGTGTGATAAAGGTTGCTAAAATCCTATTGCACGTAGCAAAATGAAGCATGTGGATCTTCATGCTTATTACTTTGATAGTTGGTACAAGATAATATTGTGATTCTTGTATATTATAGAACTAATTATTAGGTTGTTAATATCTTTACAAAGCCTTTATCATAAGCTACATTTGTGAAACTTCAAATTATGCATAGGCTTTAGGAAGATACAAATATGAGGGATTCTGTGAAAATAATTTCACCTAATATCCAAAGGTTTGTGTTAATGCGGGGGGGTGTTGTTGGAACAACAAGTATTGTTAATTCATCACAACTCTGGATCTTTTGGGGACATGAATTCGACAATTGATATTCAACTAGAAGAGTCAACTGAGTGGTCAATTGGATGGTTAACTACCAAATGTATTGAGGAGTCAACTAGCCAACTGACTACACGTTCAATTAGTTATCCCATCAGAACATAACAATTTATTATGGCATAGAATAGGGTGAAAATCATGGAGGTTATCATGTGTTATGACCCAAGTATGTGGACATGTTCTTTCTCTCTTCAAGGGATTTTGTTACAAATTGGTGATATGAAGGCATGGCCTAGTGGGTCAATCTCATATGTTGTGTAGAATAATGTTGTTATGCATTCTTCTACATGATAGCATATGCATTATTAATTCATTTTTATGTATTTCTCTATTGTGTTATGCTAGCTTGTGCTTAAGTGTTTTATAGGTATCTCTAAACACCATATCTTCTTGTAATATTATCTCTCTAATCTATCTAATTATTTTATTCTCCAATAGTTAATGGAAGTCCAAATAAAAGGGTCCCCAAAGTTATATATTATTCTCCACAATAGTGGAAAACACAATAGGTTTGACTCAAATACATGGGTTTATGTTTGACAAAGAATGAGGAAATCATGGTGTGGTCTCAAGCCTCATGATCTATCCATATATCCATTCAAGTCACAAGTTATCAAAGCATCACTGGAGTGATGTGTAGGCTATAAAGGCTCATCACACTTATGGACCTTCTAGATATATTAAGTCAATAATTGACTAGAAGGTTTCACTTGGAGGTCAACTAAAACATAGAGTAGTTGGTTTACTAAGAATCTAACTAATCTAGCAATTAGAACAAAATAGTTGAATGTTGCACATAACAAAGATGAAATTGAGAAGCTTGTTGTGTTCCCTAGACAATCTATATGGACCTTGTCTTCCTCACTTCAATGGATTTGGTGACTTCTCTATGATATATAACATGGACCTATAGATTTATCTATGATGGTAAATAATAAGTGTGTAATGCATTTTGTATGGAAATCTTTTGGCTTCTTACATTGCTATGTTTATTGAAATATGCTCCATTGTGCTTAAGTTTTGTAATGGTGTCTGTAGACACCACGAGTCTCTCTTGGTACTCTAGCTCTCCAATCTACCTAACATTTGATTCTCCATTTTAACCAAAATAACAATGCATAATCTAGAACTTCCATTGGGCATCAAAACCACATAAATAGAGATCAAACAGATGCCAAAGAATCATGTTAAAGTGACCACCCCAACTAGGGTAAAATCCATCAGAGTATGAGCTCAATCCATCACCATTGAATCATGATAAAAAATTGGGAATGATCCACACAAAACTATGTTGCAAATTCCATTTAATCAAGTGTAAATGTGAACTACTCCAATACACATGGAACCCCTTTGTTTCCATACATTTCCAATGTACAACTCATTATAAATCAAACAATCACATCACCATGTTTTTCCAAGTCTATAGTTGAGATGGATCTAATGTTTTATTAATCATTGAGGCCAGGTCAAAAGTATAGGTCTTGGCCTTATCCCTTCATATATATAAGCTTGAAATGACTTATGGTTTGAGATCTTGTATAACCTTCATTATAGTTGTAGTATAGGACATGACTTACGCACACACCAAACTAACAATTTGTTTTGTAGGTATGCCAAATCACATCGTATGTGGAGATGGAAGACCATTAAAACATATCAACCTATGAACCACTCTCAAGAAGACCTTGCAATATTTTCATTGCTCATGTATTAATGTTTCACATGTATTTTGTAGATATCAAGGAACCAATCTAAATTAAATCGTAGATTTGAATAACCATCACAATAACCAACATTCAGTAACCATAGCATCATCATCAACATGAAACCACCACACCCATCATCACCATGCAAGTAGTAGAGATAAATTGAAATAAGCATGAACAAAGCATCATACTGAACAAAACTACCATAATCACGTCACCCTTATATCTTTGGTGCATACTAGCTAATGGGCCCATTAGTAGTCTGCTTATGAAATAATTGGCAAGGCAATTAAAACAATGGTAAGGTCATACAATTCAAGTGGTTATAATGGTTTTCCTTTTTAAATTTACATTAAGCATAAGCACTTGTTGCAACACTTTGCAATCATATCTAGGTGTTGCTGCTGCAACTTTTCTCCCCAAATCTCTTAAATTTTGGGACCCCTCCTCTCCATTTAAAGCTGCTCTGATTCCGTTTGATCCATGAAGGTTTGGTCTTGCTTTAGCTTTGTTGGATTCTAATGATTATTTTGCGGCCTATTTCCAGAGGATGCATGTTTTTAGATTTTGGTTGTTGGTCGCAGAATTGAATGTGGCCTGCTAGCCAGAAACCCGTCTAATCAGTTGCCCATTGTCTCTGAGGTGAATCAGTTGGACCGTTGATGTTTTGAGTTTTCCATTACTTAGATTTTTTGGGCGTCTTTTATGTTGAATCGGGGGCTGTAATCTTTGTCTCGTTCGCCGTTGCGGCGCTCAAAGCGGTCTAGCTGCCGAAATGTGAAGTGATCCGCTCCCTGATGTCCATCGCGTGATTATATCTTTTCATCATCCGTCGTTGCGGCCAGGAGATCCATTTCGCTTCCGACGTCAAAGCCTTCCGACTTCTGACTTAAAGTTTTCCCACCCTTTTCGTCACATGCCTGAAGTCTTTACCCATCCACCGTTGCGGCCGAGAAAGTGGTTTAGCGTCCGATGCCCAAACCTTGCCTCTTGCCGATTTATAATCCTCCCACCCAAAAGACTTAATCCAGCCTCTTGTCGATTATAGAGAAGCACCCAGTCATTTCCTGTAAAGTGGTATTTTCAGTTCGCATTATTTTTGCAGTTATGTTTTCCAATGAATGGCTCTCGTTGTTGATTGCAGGTGAAATCCTGGAAAATGATGAAACTGCCACAGCAAGAAGGGAAGCGGACCGTTGATGGTGGTATGACCAAAACCACTTCGAAGACAACGAAAGCGCGAGTCCGAAGGATACAGCAGTTACTTAACCAATCATGAGTATGCAAGAAAAGACAGAACCGAAGGATATGAAGCGTTGGGGAACGGAAAAGTCATACGTCGGGGGACAGCCCAGAATATAGAGGTCTATAGTTAAATATGGGGGAGGGAGAACTGATGAGGGGCTTTTTCCCTGGAAAATTTTGTAAATGTTTACTTGTAAGAGGAACTACTTCGTTTTGCAAAGGAAACTACAATTTTGCCTGCTGGAGAGAGTAAATGTGGAATGTATCAATGCGACTCAATGAATAATGTTGAAGAGGAACTATTTCGTTTTCAGCTATGTTTCATTTACTGTGAGAGTGTTTAATTTCCTGAACCTATGTTCTTGTTAAATGCTCTTCAGTATCTTTAGGATTTCTTCCACTGTGAGTAATAAAGGTTGTTCGTAAAATAATCGGCTATCTGGTTGTTTAAATATCTGTAATTGTTCATGTGTTTTGAATGAAGTATCAGCTGTCTGTAACTGTTCATAATGCATGTACGGAATGTATTACTCACTAACGAATGATAACCTGGCTCCCTAGGGATAGATTTAGGTAGTTAGTTTATTTACTTGTTGTACGTGATTTAAATGCGTGCGCGCCTTAAGACGAGAGGTAAGAACCTACGCATCACATTGTGATGGCTCCTCGCATTCTGATCACCTTGCATTTAGTTAGGCACTTGCATTGCATTTTTAAGTCAAATAACAAAAACTCGGTGGACCGGGCCGCAACCAGTAAAACTTTGTTTTTGTTACCCTGACCTACAGTAGTCGGACCGCAAACCGGACGGATTCCCTACACCAAACAGTCAACGGGCTAGTTGGGAACGTTGATTGGGGAGAATCCTTTACTGTTGTCGCCTGCGAATTTCCAAGCCCCAACACTAGGTTGACTAGAAATTGGGTCAATGAACTACTAGTAATTATAAATTTATTTATCGCTAAGGGGCTAAAGAAGTAAGAGGAGGATCAAATAAGTTCTAGAAATAGGAGTGAATTTTATAATTCCACAAAGGCACACATTTCGAACTTTCTTTCTATGTGGACCAATAATTGAGCATGAAATGAAAACGATAACTATTCACTCTCAATTAGTAAGACCCATAGGCACCTCAAATCCCCTATTCATGATGTTATCCAAGGTGAAAACCTATTTTCTTCTACCAAAGTCTCAAAAATGAAGCATATTAATAGAGGGATCCAACATAATCCCAAGGGGCAAGTGATTATAGTAACATGAGGAAATCAAAGGCCTTTGGCTAATAATTTGTGATCATATTTTTTATCAAAGTTTGTTCATCACACTACGTTACATTTGTAATATTGAGATCATGTGTACATCATTTAAGGATGGCAATACTTTTTTTTAAAGGAATTTTCTTCTTTTAAAACTAGATCCAAATATTTGTAATAAATATAAATTAAATTTATTAAATTGTTAATTTGTTTTTTTTTCAATAATCTAAAAATGTTATTAACACTCAAAACTAGAAGTTTCTCTTTTTTGCCCTAATTTTTTATGATTTACATTTAGTAGCTTTAATGTTAGTAACTTCGGAGAGGAAATATAACATATTACAAAATATTAATTTAAGGGGGAAATCACATGACTCCTTTTGATGAGTAATTTTAGATAGAAATATAACATATTACAAAATATTAATTTAAGGGAGGAAATCACATGACTCCTTTAAATTATAATACCTTTAATACAATACCTACATTCAAAATGAAAAGTTATTTTATATAAATTATTGTTTCCAAATATTTATGATTTACAATACATTACCTAACTTAATGTAAGTAGATTTAATAGTAGATGAAGAAAAAATCACATGGCTCTTTTAAATATCATTTAAATATAATAAATTATAAAATATTATTTTAATATTAAATAGTAAGTTTAGGCAGTGATACCATACTTGAGAATCATATAGTATCATTTTAATATTACTATCAATGCTAATTGTCCAACACATGGCATAAAAGCCTCCTTCGTTAATTACTTTTGATAAATTAAGAATCATCTAGTATCATTTTACTTGTACTGAGTGATTGATATTAAGATCAATGCAAATTGTCCAAAGGAATAGAAGCCTATAAGCCTCCTTTGTTGATTGCATTTACCCAAAATTAGCTTTAGAATCAATTAGTTAAATTAAGATTTATATGGCGAGGTTTTTGATTTGAAAACCATACTTGAGTGAGGAACATAGTTTTGTTATACGTGGTTTCGAGCAATTTTAGGAAAAGCCTGAAACTGTATTAAACTCCCCCCTCATCCCAACCGACATTGGGGGTATGGCTGAACCTCCCCACAAGTGTGGACCCTTTTAATAATGCAAGATGAAACATTGAATTATTTATATACAATATATTGCAATTCCACAAAATAGAATATAGAAGAGATAAGAATTTTCTATATATTTGCAACTTATAGACAATTGCATGGGACTGCTTAGGTGTCCATGAAAATGAAGATAGGGGGACTTTCACTACTCACCATCTCAATGATCCTAGGTAAACTAAAATGAAAAGTTCTTTTGGCATTTATCATCATCACAAAAGGGACCCATAATAATAGAACCATAGCTGTATCTGAGGAGCAATGAAAAGGCCAAGCTGAAGATTGCATGTGCCCATGCTGACTCACTCAGCGTACCATTTTCTTAATATCAATATTTAATCCATATCCAACTGCCTGTCAACCATTACAAAAGGCCTCTCAGCCACTCCTGATTCTTCAAGCTTTTCTAGACAAATTGTTTGCAGAGACTTGTTGGGTGTTTATTGAAAGGTAGAACCTTTTGAATACATTTGATGTGCTCTCTCTCAAGCTTCATTAATGACAGACTGCTATGAGACAAATAATTGCTGTTGCTTGGGCTTTTCTAGTTTGCTTTTTTCCTATATTTTCGGGTTCAGAACGTAATGACAAACCCACTATAATAAGAAAGAGATATGCAATGCCAGCGAGATACAGATGGTAGTACTGTTCTCAGAAAATTTGTCCCCAATAATCAATTAATTTCTAGGGTTCTGATCAGTATAAAGTAAGGCTTTGAGTCATTAGCTATGCATTGCTATCTCTTTAAGTGGCGTAGATTCTGCTGTTGTCAAAGGCATTTCTCTTTTGGGTACTTATTCTAATAACATATACACAGACAAACACTGTGGTATATGCAAATGTAGCCATGCTGGATTCTGCTATTAGATGCTTTAATGTCTCACATCCTTGTCTTAGCTATAATGGCTCTCAGTTATGTCACATTATCATATCAGACTGTTTAAATGGTTGTGTTCTGATCTGATGTTATAGCACTTTCTTATTGAACTTTTAAACGTGCAGATAGCATAGTAGGAGCTTGCTTCCTTTTCTAGCCAATGCTGATCAAGATGGTGCCCAGAGTATTGCTAGTTCTCTTGGTAGCTGCAATGGCTGCCAGGGCTGCCTCACCTCCTAAGCCTGTGGACGTGCCATTCCAGAAAAACTATGTACCCACTTGGGCTTCTGATCATATCAAGTACATTAATGGGGGAAATGAGGGTCAGCTTTCTCTTGACAAATGGACAGGTAATGCCTAGGTCTTTCGTGATTTATCCCTTCGCCATTGTAATTTTTATCAGTGATGCAGCTGCGTTAGCTTTTTATCAAATGGGTTTTGCCATTTAGCTGATTCTAAGTTCACAAGCATTTGGAGATAATTCTCAACATTTGACTGAAGTAGTATTTATCAGTAATATTAGGTCTAAGAAGAAGTTTAGAAGTTCAGAGAGTCTAAATGGGATTTCTGCATTGAGCATGAAGCTGTGAAGCTTCACTGTTAATTTTATGGTCTTTTGGCAGGTACTGGCTTCCAATCCAAAGGTAGCTACTTGTTTGGACATTTCAGTATGCAGATAAAGATGGTTCCAGGTGACTCTGCAGGCGTTGTGACTGCCTTTTATGTAAGCAAATTTATTAGGTTTTGTATCCTTGTCAACTGCTTGTTTTCTGATTCAGCTAGCATTTACTTTACAGGATGCTTCTGCCATCATCATAATGCGTATCTGATCCTTAGATGTTCTTTTTTATCTATACTTTTCCATCTTAGTGATAGTGGTGTATTGTACTTGTATGAACAGCTATCCTCCCAGAACTCTGAGCATGATGAAATAGACTTTGAGTTCTTGGGCAATAGGTCTGGACAGCCTTACATTCTCTAAACTAATGTCTTCAGTGGAGGAAAGGGAGACAGAGAGCAACGCACATACCTCTGGTTCGACCCAACAAAAGATTATCATTCCTACACAGTCCTTTGGAACATGCATCAGATTGTGTAAGTTCACTGAATATCAAGTCATAACAAGCTATACAGATTTAGTGCTAGTTAATCTGCATTTTTAACTGATATTGGATCTGGATTTCAGATTCTTTGTAGACGATGTTCCTATCAGAGTTTTCAAGAACAGCAAGGATTTAGGAGTGAGGTATCCATTCAACCAGCCCATGAAAATCTACTCAAGCCTGTGGAATGCTGATGACTGGGCCACAAGGGGTGGGCTGGAGAAGACAGATTGGAGCAAGGCACCCTTTGTTGCATCATACAAGGGATTTCACATTGATGGGTGTGAGGCCTCTATGCCTCATTCTGCCTGCCCAACTTTAGGCCGTCGATGGTGGGATCAGAAGGCCTTCGATGACCTTGATGGAATGCAATGGAGGAAACTGAAGTGGTTTCGTGACAAGTACACCATCTACAACTACTGCACTGACAGAGCGAGGTATCCTACAATGTCTCCAGAGTGTGCCAGAGACCGTGACATCTGATAGCAGTCCCTTGGGAGCCATGGATATATAATTATCTATATTCTATGCTTCTTCTATGTAAGCCTATGCCTAATTATGATATAATTGCCATTTTGTTGTAACAAAATAGCTGATCTGTTTGGATCTTGAAATATTTTGTAATGCCAATAGGCAACAGATTTGTTGTTTACAATTATTTTCTGACATTAATATCTTCATTTTAATATGACATTAAAATATTTTGTAATGCCAATAGGCAATAGATTTGTTGTTTACTATTATTTTTCTATATCCTCGTAAAAATATGACATTAATTATTGTTCAACTCTATGTATGAGTTATGAAAGTTCGTCCATGGAAGGATCATAAATTTGTAAAGTAAAAAAAATTAAGGATTCAGATATAACGATATAACATTATAATATGATTTACATCATTTCAAAATTTAGCTTAAACAATTTCCAAATAAATTAGGGTACATTTTAAATCATTTTTCCAAACCAATTAACAACATACTAAGTATTATTATGAAAATGGAAAAGTAATCTATTAAAGTACATTTTAAATAATTTTTCCAGAGTCCAAACCAATTATGTGCTATGAAAATGGAAAATTAATCTTTTACTATGGGATAAAATTTTCATCTTAAACCTGGATTTATCAAGCATCTAGAGGATCCAATTTTTTGAATCTTAAATTTTTTACATATCTAGAATTCACACCTCAAGAAATTTGATCCCTCTCCCTATTAGATAGATCCTTGTTTAAGATTAATATATGTTTTTCATTTTTTATTTTATGAGCCAACATGAATTTTCTTATAACTAAATTTGGTTTTAAATTTTTATTTTATGATCGGATATAAATTTTTGTAATTTTTATTTTTATTTTTGGTAGCTAACTTAACAACATCTCCAGGTTGAAGAGCACATCCCTTTATAGTAGCTTGATTGATTTAAATTTTATTCTTTACTGCAATTATAATAGCTTGATTGATTTAAATTTTATTCTATACTGGGCTATGAACCAGAGTCAACATGGATTTTATGAGTCAACATAGATTTTTTTATAGCTTTTATTTGGTTTTAATTTTAATTTTATGAGCTGATATGAATTTTTGTAATTAATTTTTATTTTTAATAGCATAACTTAACATCTCCAAGCTGAAGAGCACATGGCTACTCTCTGTGCAATTATAGTAGCTTGATTGATTTAAATTTTATTCTATACTAGGCTGTCAACAAGAGAAAAAGAATATATATTGGAACAGCCCAGCCAGAAAAAAATATATATACTGGAAGCCAGTAATTTGTGTACAAACTCAAAATTTTTGTGATGAGTTCCTTGTTTTTGAAATGTTGAATTCACTATTATTTGCTTTGATTGCATTTATTAGTTTGTGTGCAATTGGTACATTTTAACCAAAATTTTCTTGGTTCAAGATGCATCTACAACAGTGCATTTAATGTTGCTATTATTGAATAATGATAGATAATGAACAGTAAGCCACATAGTGATCATCTTTAACCACAGAGGGGTCATCTCTAGCAGCAGCCACAGAGTGATTATCTTTAGCCATAGAGCGATCATTTTTGTCACCAATATCATCATTATTCCTTTTAAAAAAGGGTGATCAGACTCTACCTAAATAGAAGGAACAATAATAATAAAAAGTAGACTAAAGGTTTCATGAATATAATCTCTTCATATAGTATAATAGATAAAAATAACTACTTGTTCTATAAATAAAGATAAAAATTTTGTCAAAATTATAAATAAATATAACTACCCAACCAACAGTAATTTTTTTTGCAACAAAACACATATTAAACACTACAATAAAATTGGTAGCCATTAAATTGCCACCATAAAACTGGTAGCCATTAAATTGCCACCGAAAATTCTAACATACTTCTTATCCTCTGAAGCTCCCTCCCTCAATTTTGATTTGTTTTAGAAAATCCACATGATAAGTTACTCCATATCTATTATCCATTCAATGTCACTGCAACGTTCCACCCAACCATAGGCCAGTATGCTCATCAATCTCTCAGCAGCACTTTTGCCCCTGAGCTGGGCATGATTCCCACTAGGAATAAGGGAACTACAACAGATTCACACAATATAATTTCTAGTTTTGAGGAAAAACAGTTTGGGAAACAAAACGAATTGTCAATATGGGTAAAAATAGCCTCCTAACAACAATTCAATTTCCAAAAATGTTTATGGAACTCATGTGGGAAAAACAGACTCAACAACACCCAAAAATCGTGGGTATCTTCTTCCACTCGTTGGGCATTACCAAAAACGATTTCCGTCTTGGAAAACAATGAGTAAATGCAGTAGAATCGTGGGGGAGGCAACCCAACCACTGATCATTCCAAAAACGATGTCTCAACACGAGGAAATGAAGAAAACGACTACCCATGTGAGGGAAAACACACACAGCAGACCAAAAATGTGAATGCCACACACAAGAAGTTCCCAGCTGCTTGAGAGAGCCCCAACGTGGATGAGTGATGGGTGAGAAAAAATGCCCAGGAGCCCCCAATATGAAGGAAAAACACAGTAGACCAAAAACATGGAGGAAAAAAGCTCTCCAAGCTTCCCCTTATGTGAGGAAATGGAGGACGTGAATGAGCCCCCAAATGGGCATGCCTTTTTGGGTGTTAACTTGCCACAAAAGTCAAAAAACGTTTCCCAAAAATGGGTGCTTCCCCAAATTCGAATTTCTGACTCCCATACCTTGCCCATTCTCATGCATTAACTAACCCAACCAATTTCTGACAGAATTAAATGATTGGGAACAAAAGACAAAATGGCTAGTTGACAGTTTGATGGGTTCTCCCTTTGACATTTGGATTTTTCCCATTAGCTGAAAGGTTTGAATATTTCCCCCTCCTTATCCTTAGAAAATCATGCCCCCATCTCTTTTAATGTTGCATTGACATAGCTGGTTGTGGGTATTTAGTTAGATTGCATATTTACATGATGTCCAAAATTATAATGTGTCGACTAGCACAAAATACCATCGACATCAATTTTAATCGCCGAAACATAAAACTATAAATCAATGGTAGGGATTTTCCCTTTATCTCCACACCATGATTAATTACAATATTTACATCATATACATTTAATGCAAACAGTGTCAAAACCGGGGTATTACATTACCAACTTTAGAGCCCTCAAATGGTCCCCTAGTTAATTGGTTGATACAATAATCACTTCATTGTAGAATTTGTCTACCTCAACGGGTTTCTAAGACAATTGAACATGTTGGAGCTAATGCAAGAGACATCAATAAATCAAGGAAGATTAGAAGTCATAAACAACACACGAATGTTACTATAATGGAATGTGTGCTAGATGCAAACATGGTCTATAATGGAGCGTATGTGATCCAAACACATATGCATATGCATGTATGGTATACTTGAATGGGAGAATAATATGGATGAAAAAGAACAATTCTTTAATGAAAAATAAAACATGGGATTTAGTTCCTTGACCACAAGCAAAGAATGTAGTGAAGTCTCTATGGGTCTACACGACCAAATTCACAGCTCATGGAAACATTGAAATACATAAAGCTCATTTGGTAGAATTTTTTTTTCTCAACAAGAAAGCATCAACTACACTAAAACCTTTTCCCTAATTGCAAAGATGAATTTTGTTCTACTGATTCTTTCACTTGATGCTGAATATGGATGGGAGGGATACTATATAGAGGCCAATAGTGTATTTCTTCCTAGATATTTGGTAAAGAAATTTATATGGAGTAACACCCTAGTTTTGAGAAGGTTGTTAGTCTTGTTTGTGTATTGAATAAATCCGTCTATGGTTTGAAACGACCCCCTAGGGCTTCGTATGAGAAGATTAACCATTTTTTATCTGTCTTGTTTTTAAATGATGCGAATCAGATTACAATATTTATGTTTTACATGTAAATTTCAGAACCTTGATTTGTTTGCATTGTATGTAGATGATTTAGTCATTACTAGAAGCAATGTGAATATGATATTGGGTTTCAAGAAAAAATTGGTTGATACCTTTGAAATGATTGACCTTGGTCTCATACATTTATTTTTGGGAATCCAAGTTTCACAAATGGATGACAATATCTTTATTTCTCAACCCAAATATATAATGGATCTTTTGCAAAGATTCAAGATGGAAGACTTTTACTATAAATCTTATGCTACACATTTTCAATCATGAGTGAAGTTCATCAAAGAGTGTGAATCACTGAATTTCAATGCGACTCTCTATCAACAACTATTAGGTATCCTTATTTATTTAGCTCACAATTGACCTAATATTTCCTTTGTTGTTAGTATGGTTTCTTGGTTCATGCAATATTTGTGAGAAAGACACTAGAAGGCCACAAAGAGGATTGTCTATTATATTAAGGGTACTTATCAACTTGATAGAAAATATTGCACTAATACAACGAAACAATTAAAAAATTATTCTAGCATAGATTGGGTAAGGGAAGATTGTGACAGTATGTGTACATTTGGCTATGTGTTTTGACTTGCCTCTAGACAATTGGTCTGGTCATGCAAGAATAAAATTAGAGGAAATTTGGGGTCTAAAATGGGCCTTATAAAAAATTGTGCCATGGATGAGCTGGATTGAGTTGAATTTTTAAACCAGTAGAATTTCAATATCTTTGGTCAACCATTATGGTTGAATTGGACACATAATGCTTATGTGTCATATTTTTATTTGACAATAGCTAACTCCATATCAACCTCACCTTGGTTAAGTTCTTGAAATGATCACCTCGAAATAAGATCAATAAACTTTAACTAATAAATATAGAATATTTTATTTGATCACTACTTCCAACTCCTCTAAAACATAACCTTCTCATTAATTAAAATTGAAAGCATTTTGAAATACTAAAAGCATTTATTAATCAATATTTTAAAAGAAAACTAAATAATATTTAATTTTAAATAGACTTATCTTGAAATACTAAATAAAAGATATTTAGTATTTTTAATATTATTAAATAATATTTAAAAAATAAATATATTTAATTATTACATGCAAAAATAAATAAAACATTTAAATACTAAAAAAATAAAAACTATTTTTAATGTTACTAAAATATAATAAAATTTTATTTTACTTTTTTTCTCTCTTACCTACCTACCCATTAAACCACAATTTTTTTATATTAATATGAATATACATAGTTTATTGTTTTTTTTAGTTTATGTGATGTAATATTTTTTTATGTGAATTAATATAAAATTTATATTAAAAATAATAGTGATTTTTTTTATTTTTTAAATACTATTATAATTATATTTTTCATTATAAATGAATATATTTGAGTTTTACATTTATTAAATCTATAAAAAGTAGTGGTCAACTCATTTAAAAAAATAATAGTGATTTTTTTTATTTTTTAAATACTATTATAATTATATTTTTCATTATAAATGAATATATTTGAGTTTTACATTTATTAAATCTATAAAAAGTAGTGGTCAACTCATTTAAAAAAATAATAATATAAAATTCAAAAGATTCCTATCATTTATTATGTGTGCACAAGAATCTAAATATTTCATTAATATTTTTAACCAATATCTTTTAACTCTACATTAACTCAATATAGTTGTCAACTACCATTAATGAGACGATTTAGGTTGACTTTCATTAGATTTATGGCATATTTGTAGTGTGATGTGGTTTTTTTTTTCTTTTTTTTTCTTAAGAGGCTCATTTTAGACCCCAAATTTCCTCTAATTTGAAGGTGATCCGTCTTTTGACCATAGAAGTTGAATATCATGATGTAGTTAATATGTATGTTGAATATCCGTCCTTTAATTACTTTTATTTTTGATCAATTATGTATGTTGAACTATATAACTTAATACAGCCTCTTCCACTCACTAAGTTGTAAACACCTACATAATATCAATACAAAAATTATTAATCTCATAAAATAACTAAAAACAAATACAAAACATAACTTACTCTTATAAATAGCAATTGCACATAAATTTAATTATCCATTGGAGATATTTGGAAAAGGTGTGATTGAACCGACAAGTGAAGAAGGTTGCCAACCAACCATTGTTCATGCAAATCAGGTTCAAAGATTTGGTGATTATGAGGTCGCTGAATACGAGCATGGCAGTGATGGAAATGTTGTGAATGAAGGATTTTTGTATTTGATAAGTTAGTTGTACGTTTTACATTTGTTTATGACGAGGAAGAATATGATGTAATCGTTCATTTATATGAACGGTGAGGAGTAAAACGATGTGTTTACTTT